>CM064511.1:7475903-7564100 GCA_032716605.1 Paralithodes platypus | reverse complement strand
AGTCTGTTGTTGAACACTAGTACCGAGTTCTTGTATACCCCGTTATAGCAGATTGAACTCTGGAGGGTATTGGTGTTTTTTGTTCGGCTGGCAGTACTCAGGGGTTGGGATCGTGTGTTTCCGTTGTGGCAGCGAGCAGTATTCGAGTCCTGATTGAGAGCCCTTGTGTACCCGAGTGCCAGTTCGTAACACTAGTGATAGGCCATACAGTGTATAATGGCATAGGTATAATTAAATAAAGGTAGCAACTCGCAACATAACCACATACAGATGTGCTTCTCACTCTTAGTCAGGCAAGCCTGCTCGGACAGAGTCTCTAAGCCACACCCTGACTCACAATGCTCACAAAAACGGTAAACTGTGGCACAATAACAAGCATACAGAAATAATAAACCCCTAGCTGTTAATCTGCCATGCGGCAGAGGTCTAGCTGGAAGGATATAGGCTTCGGATACCTGGGCTGAGCCACCTGCTCTAGCCTAGGGACGTTCCCAAGACTGTGCGCCAAATTACTCTAATTGAAAGGGTGCTCTCTTGAGAGACTCAGATCGCAAGTATCTGACTCTCTCCTGGCGACCCTAAAACAAAAGCAAGACGTGCTAGCACAGTGCTGAGTGGACTAGGCAAGGGCCCTCACACAACACAACACTAGACACACAGGGACACAGACAAGAAAATGCCCCCAGACTCCCACGGGTATCATGGTAAAGTCGTGCGGGTGCACAGGACTCGCACCAGCAGACTTTACTTAAAGGATCGCAAAAAGCCTCCCCTCCGGTCTAGCCCCTGCTAACCTGACACAAGAACACACTAGCAAGCATGAAACCACCAAATATGAGACAACAAAAAAGCTTCCTAGGTCTCATTAACAATTACGTCTCTGCATAAGGCCCAAAATCCTATCTAATTATCTGAGAGCTCGTCGTTAATACAATAATAGATATAAGGTCTATCAAGGGGATGGGATAATTAAATAGATTGGTGAAGTAGTGGAAGGAAGGTATACAAAGTAAGAGAGAAAGTTTCTAAGTGGGGTTGAGAGTGATAGATATCAAGGGGGTCCGAAGGGTACGACAGTGAGGTGAGCTCTGAGTCTTGAATCTGTCTGGACCCCAACCTAGGCATACAAAATACATCCCAGGCTTGGCAACACTCAACACAGTTGCCGGGTCAAAATCGTCTACCCCGTGCGTGAGTCGAAACTAAGCCTAACGTTGCAATTGGATGCATATGGCAACGCTTCAGGCTCGTCCCAAGCTAGACTCTCCGCGCGAAGCAACGTCCCCCAGCCGGTCTCTCTCTCCCGCTCGTCTCCTCCCACTCTCACTAGACTTACATCTTATATATTATAATGAAACAATCAACTATTGAGAATAAAATATACTAAGATGCGTTGGTTAAGAATAAGGGCAGCTACAAGCTGTGAAACAACATAAGAATATCCCAGACATTAGTTACGTTGTCGTAGGATATATACTAAGGAAAAGCCTGCCGGCCGGCTGCCGCCAGCCGGTTTCTAAACGGCTGGGCAGCCGACGCGCGCGCATGCCCGCACGTGGCTACTATGCAGAAGCGTCACAGTCTCATCATATCGTGTGGTGAGATATTGCAACCCCCTTAGTTTGAGCTTGGCTCCCGCTAGCTACGCCAGGGCCAGGCCTCGCCATTCTCTCGTGGGCGGCCAGACAGTATAGGTGGTGGTAGCTCTCTATAGAGGCACACCAGTCTGCCCCTGTTTATTTTTCCTTGTTTGCATAATAGTAACGTAACGTAATTAACAGAGAATCCTAGACATCCATTTCTTCCTTTTTATTATTCTTTTCCTATGATCAGCATTTTACTATATTTCCCTTGTTTTATCATATGTTCTGTACCATCGGTGGTTACTTCGGGATTCGTGATAGGGAAGAGCTGGGAGGTTGGCCGGGGTCCTTACTAATAAGCACTGTTAATCCCATCGACAGTCCACACACACACCATCCATAACCCCTACATATTTTTCCCAGTGTTCGTGCTTAGGACCCGGTAACAACCTTGACGGTTCTGCCCCAGCACTTGTGTGTTCCCTATCTCGGGTTTCGAACTGGGGCAATGGAGTGTTTAATATTAATTAGGAATCCAGCTTCAGTCTGGACCCCCCCCATAGTTAAGTGAGTGTGGGAGGTGGACTCTTAAGAGTTTATTGTTTGGGCGGTAACTCACTGGGGGGCCCAGGTTGAAGCAGGATATATTGATGTGATATTAGAGGTGGTCAGGGCAACTTGCTTCCACTAATATCACCCCGAGGTTAGTAGTCATATTAGGACACTGCCTTGTATTGTTAGAACATTATTATGTGCAACTCTCTTGGGTTGAGGGTGGATTACCGTTGGCTGGTTTGCGCACGGTATAGTATTGTCGAGGGCGCGCATAGCCTGTTATGCTCGAAGTACACCTGCACTCTTTTTTTCGTTAAAATATACAAAAATACGGTAGCCTAGGCCTAGACGTTTTTCGGCCAGATCGCCCGGGTACCCCGCACTGTCATTAGGAGGGCTAGCCCGGGCCAGGAGGGTTAAATAATGTCTTTGTTGATTGCGTAATAAATCCCCGAAATTAACTCTGCTGGTTTCACATTATGGCCGCATGCAGTGTTAGGAGGGTTTATTATTACTCTGTACGGTTAAATAATACAGAGATAGTTTTGTAGTACTGATACATGTGTTAATGTTATTATTTGTGATACTAGTATTATTGTTAATATTATTTGTATTATTAGTATTATTATTATTATTATTATTAGCCTGGCCCGGGGAGACGATTAATATGAAGGGTGCGCCTGGAAGTGTGGTGGGAGGGCTTGTGGCTTTAGCTCCACTGCATATCTGCCTGCCGAGATCGGAACCTCTCCGGGTGGTCGGGGGCCGGGGGAGTGCTGGAGCGACCTTGGTGACCCTGGTCTCTGGGTCTTCTCCTGGGTGACCTACAGTAGATGTGTGTGAATTTGTATTTTTTATCTGTGTTTATTCGTTGTTTTATGTTGTTTTTGTGTTTTTACCTGTTCTTGCTCTGTCTTGAGTCGGCTACCCCCACAATGGGGATTGGGCCTGAGCATATAGATAGATGGATAGATAGATTATTATTAGTAGTAGTAGTAGTAGTAGTAGTAGTAGTAGTTCTATATATATATATATATATATATATATATATTATTATTATTATTATTATTATTATTGTTCTTGTTGTTGTTCTTGTTTCATTTTACAATCATAGTTATATTCTGTCAGACGAAGCTTATTATTGTGTTTGGTTTAATAATATTTTGAAATATATTGTAGTACTGATGCATTTATTATTAGTAGTATTCTTTGTCTACAGTGGACATATCATATTATAGCTTTCACAACAATTCTTCTAAATCTTATTTCTAAATTATTTCATACTCCACATATTTGTATGGGAATCATTTATTCTCAACAGTTATGCACTCAGTTAAACATACACACCCACACACACACACACACACAGCCCTGTGATGTCAATATAATGTCATACCCCTTGAACCACGCTGACTCTAAATCCAGCTTTGTCGGGATACATATTCATTGACAACAAGCATTTCCAGCACATACTTACTTGTGTTACTTGTGTTGAGTTCGCCACTGCTAGTGGCACAGAGGAGCGCGCCGCTTCTCGTTCTGGGTGGTGGTTTGGTGCAGCAGACTGTTCGAAGGGGCAGCATGCTCCCTTGCGAAGATGGGCTCATCTGGCACTTCTTGCAGTTCGACATCGAGGGCTCTCTTGAAGCTGTCTAACGAGACGCCCCTCATGTCTCTTACTCGCCGCGGGAGTTTGTTGAAGAGACGTGGGCCTCTATGTGATAACCAGCCCTCTTGCAGAGAGCCCATAGCACCCCTGTTATTCATCCGGGGGATATCGCATTCCCAGCCTCTCCTATCACTGAATTTCATGGCTATCGGGGTAGGCCTATGTATGTTTGACACTAAACCCTCTGCGATTCTCCATGTGTATATTATTAGGTAACGTTCTCTTCTACGCTCCAATGAGTACAGTTTCAGTGTTTTTAAACGCTCCCAATAGTGAAGCTTTTTTACCGAATTTATATGCGAAGTGAAATGCCTTTGTAGACTCTCAAAGTCATTTATTTCACATGCTTTGTATGCCACCACTCAGCCATTCACGCCTCCCTGCACTACCAACATATTCATTGACAACATCTATTGCCAACACTGCCACCATCCAGCCACGCCTACCTTCATTACCAACACCATCTGCCAACATATTCACTTACAACAACTATTACCAACACTGCCACCACTCAGCCACGCCTCCCTGCACTACCAACACCATCTGCCAACATAATCATTGACAACAGCTATCTATAATATCTATATTGTCATATGATTTGCATAGTTACAATATATTTATACGTTTATGACAATGGCTGTAACATAAAACAAAGAGGACCTGATAGCCGGAGATATATACAGTATGTCCTTGGATCCTTTATACTATAATGGCTGTAACATAAAACAAAGAGGACCTGACAGCCGGAGATATATACAGTATGTCCTTGGATCCTTTATACTATATAATAAATTAGATTATTCCTAAAGGTTCAGGTACATTTCATAGCGAGGTCGGTCTTTAGAGATAATGTGCCCCCATTAAATGTCCTTTCCTTTCACTTAAGGGGAGGTTTTTAGTTGATTCCCTAGACTTCCATCAAGCTTAAAATTACTCCCCCTAGACCCCATTTCAAGATAAATTTGTACATTTTTCGGTAGAAAAATGTCCCGGCTGAAAGCCGGTTCCTCTTATATTACAGGCTCGCTATCGCTCGCCAGGATAAAATCGACACCTACATGGCACGAAAGGTCTTAACATTTTCAGAAATGGGTCGAAAGTTCTTAAAATCGTGAAAATAATGGGGCGAACGTCTTAAAATTAGAAAAGCAATGGGGCTAAACATGAGGGAGAAAGGGGTAAAAAAAAATCCCTCAAGTGGAGATCTCCCCTTAAACATTAGGCTATTCAGTGTGCAGTTGGGTTTGAGTACATGATTAGATTGATATCCAGTATTCAATAAATGGATATAAAATCGTAGTCATGTACTTAACCTTTAACTGTCTTGATGGTGTAATGGTTAGAGTGCTTAAGATCTGTATGTGGTAACCCAGGTTCGACTCCCAGTAGGATTACATGCTTTCATTAATTTCAGTGGGAGGTGTTTGGTGTATGGAGTTAAATTAATAAATTATATTATTATACACTATACATAACAATACTGGTGACCTAAAGGCTGCTACCACCATCTACAAGCACTACTCTTTTGGCTACTTATATCATTCATTATTACCTACACTTCCAACTAATTATCAATATTATCATCTACATCAACATCAACTATACTGTACACTATTACCACCATCACAAACTACCAACTATCAACATCAACTATACACGATCACCACCATCACCAACTGACAACATGTCCTGCCAACATCAACTGCAAACAAATACCACCATTACCAACTACCAACATCTCCTGCCAACAACAATTACAAACAATTACCACCATTACCAACTACCAATACCCCTGCCAACACTAACTGCGGAGTGTACATTAATTACCAACACCATAGAAGTATCCTAGACATAAAGTTCTGTCGACATCCATATTAATTTATTGGCTGGCTGGGAGTTATCGTGTGTTGTAGTTGTTCTCTCTCTCTCTCTCTCTCTCTCTCTCTCTCTCTGAGGGTGTAACTCTTTCTGTCTATCTTTAAATCTATTGGTATCATCGTGTTGTATCTCTCTTTTTTGAGTTTGGAACAGTGTGCGAAAAACGGAATTTGAAGGTAAATGCGGGGAAGAGCAAGGTTATGGTCTTCGAAAAGGGGGTCAGGCTATGGAGATCGTCAACTCTTTTAAGTATTTGGGCAGTGTGTTGAGTAAAGATGGGACTATGGATGAAGAAGTGCGGGAGAGGGTACAACAGGGGAAGAGGGTTGTAGGAACGCTGAAAGCAGTATCAAGAAATAGGGTGGTCGGTATGGAAGTGAAGAAGTCCTTGCATGACAGTGTGGTAATCCCGACACTGACTTACGGAGCGAAGCATGGACGTTGGTTGAGAGACTCAGACCAAGAGTGAGAGCAGTGGAAATTAATTACTTAAGAAGTGCTTGCGGAGTTACATGGAGGGATAGACAGACTAATGAAGAAGTAAGAAGGAGGTTTGGTGTGGAGGTAGATGTGCTGGAAAGTGGGATAAGGAACAACTTCAGAAGGTTCGGCCATATGGAACATATGGAAAGCGAGAGAATGACTAAGAGGGTGTACGAGAGCGAGGTGGAGTGACAGAGAGGGAGAGGTAGACCAAAGGAGAGGTGGAAGGATGGAGTGAGGAAGTATATGAACGAAGGCCGTGCTGGTTGGGGGGAGGGGCGTCGACTGACTGAGGACAGAGGTGCATTGGGGCGGTTCGTTCGTGGCTACCCCTTCGGGGATCACGGCGTCAGGCAATAGATAGATAGATAGATATCGAACGACAGAGAGAGAGAGAGAGAGATATTCGGATACTAGATTATTAAGTAGAGCTTATAAATCATAACTCATACATGGCAAAATTGTATTTCAGCACTAAGAGAAAATTAGAACCCTCAATTAAGGGTAGTGATGATTTAGAAGTACCACCGCCACCCATCTTAAGCTAACCGATCGAACACTACCACTGTCATCACCACACATCCTATCCCAATCCCCATCCATCCATCACCACTAGCCCACCACCCATCTCATCCCATCCCTATTCGCACCCATCTACACCTCCACTAATCCACCCCAATATATTCTATTCACCTACCCCACCCCCACTCATCCACCACCACCATCAATCAATCTCCACCTACCCCCCACCACTACCATCCTAGTCCAGGCGAAGCCAAGTACATTGGCTGTATATACCGTTGTATATACCGTTGTATATGCCGTTGTATATGCCGTTGTATATACCGTTGTATATACCGTTGTATATGCCGTTGTATATACCGTTGTATATACCGTTGTATATACCGTTGTATATACCGTTGTATATACCGTTGTATATGCCGTTGTATATACCGTTGTATATACCGTTGTATATACCGTTGTATATGCCGTTGTATACCGTTGGATATACCGTTGTATATACCGTTGGATATACCGTTGGATATACCGTTGGATATACCGTTGGATATACCGTTGTATATACCGTTGGATATACCGTTGGATATACCGTTGGATATACCGTTGTATATACCGTTGGATATACCATTGGATATACCGTTGTATATACCGTTGTATATACCGTTGGATATACCGTTGGATATACCATTGGATATACCGTTGTATATACCGTTGGATATACCATTGGATATACCGTTGGATATACCGTTGTATATACCGTTGGATATACCGTTGTATATACCGTTGTATATACCGTTGGATATACCGTTGGAATCGCAACGACGAGAGGAATCCATAATTATATACCCATGAAAACACAAAATTCGAACATGACCTGCCAATGTACTTGGCTTCGCCTGGACTAGAATGGTAGTGGTGGGGGGTAGGTGGAGATTGATTGATGGTGGTGGTGGATGAGTGGGGGTGGGGTAGTTGAATAAAATATATTATATATTATATATATATATATATATATATATATATATATATATATATATATATATAGGGTGTATTGAAACAACTGTTACAGACTATGACGAACACATTGTAAAATGGAAAATATACAAATAGTGTTGTATCACATTTTCCCCATAAATGTGTTATTTTAGAGATAAATGCCTTTGTAGAAATATAGCAACAGGGTTACAAGTAAAGCACTAAATTATTAATACATGATAAACCTATCTATTATCGACTTAGCTAAAGGGAAAGCATGGGTTTACCTATTCACACATTAGTAATTACGAAATAAAAGTATCTTAGAATGTGGTGATGACATTATGTGGTTAGCAGAAAAATACTAATTATTAGCAACATATTAGCGTAAACAAATTATGTAACACTTGTAACTCTGGTCATGGGACATAATGCTGATGCCCAAGTCTGGGTCGGGTATCCAAACGAAGCAGAAGGTAATTCAATCGTTTATGAAGCGGTAGTTCTATTTGGGGCTGATCGTTCTCGCGCAATTGTTACGTATTTAATGAAGATAGTATACTGCATGTACAGTTATGTTCAGGAATGAAGAGTCATCGAGCAATACGAAAAGTTATAGGAGCCAAATGTTACATATCGTACAATTGTGACCACGCATACCTGACCAAACACTCATGTTATAAAAGAGTGAAGAAAATTAATGACATACACATAAACCTCTCATTTCCATGTTTATGTAAGGTAAATAAAATAAGCGTGACAAAGGGAGACGTGTGTGTGTCTGTGTGAAGTTAAGTTTCGTTAATCATTGCTCATTGTCTCAATTATAACGTCATTGCCTATTACTGACAATATTGGTGTGTAACAGTTATACTGTACAAATAATAGGTTAGCTATTTGGAAAACAGGCATGATCCCATGTCCACGCCGATAATTCGATATTTGAGCAGATTCGAGTGGAGTCCGAAGCTTCATAAAACGCCTCGAATAATTTTTCAAAACTGTATTACATCACCTGGTGGGAGTTCTGCAGTATTTGTTTAATTAATCTTCTTCTTATACTGTAATAACCATGTACAGTCACGAGCATAAATACTGCGACACCAACCAAATAATTGTCGCCCCTTTGTCTCCAAGGGTATTGCAAAACTTTGTATTCAAACTCACAATTAGTTCTGTATATCATTCTAGCTACCGTCAAACGATTTTTTTCAGCTTAGTATAAACCCCTAGTGATGAAGGAGTTGACGTTATCTGTGGTTGATGTCTCAGCATTTATGCTCGTGACTGTATAGCAGTGGTAATTAATTCTGATCGATTTAGAAGTGTCGAACTGATTAAAAGAATCTCTGAAATTCAAATACCCAGTATATATTAGTTAGGAGATTCAATTTAACCCGAGACCGCTTCGAATATGTTTGTATGTGAATACATGTTAACAACTGTACAGTACAATACATTAAAATTCCGTTGGGCAATTACTTCGTAATGCCCACATTTTGTGGTTCTATTTATCGTTCAACATTGGAAATAATAACTAACATATGACAGTAATATCTGCAGACCACTTGAAGGTTGTAATTTGTTTCATTGAAGATACCTTCGGTGTTTCCTATGTTGAAAAAAAATATACTAAATGTTTGATATTAACAGAAAATAATTTTAGTTGTAAACGGTTTATAAAGGGAACATGAATTACATTATGTCAACCCGAAAACTAAATATGTTTATAATGCAACATTCCTGAGTATAAACTAGGAGGTTGGGGGCAGGAAGGGGGCGGGGGATGAAGGGGGAGACCAATGCCAGTGTTCGGCTTATAGCACATGCTTGGACGACACTGATTATTTTACTGTATATCCTGTAAATCATTAATGCTTAATTATTTTAAATGTCATTATAAAATAAAGTGAACTTGTTTTTTTAATCTGTACTTAGCACTTGAAGTCTGTAAGTGTTGTTTCAATACACCCTACAGGTAGGGTTATTCAAAAATTTAGTGACAAAATTTCAGGGTGAAGTCCTGACATGATATTAAACATATTTCCATATGTAGTTTACCCAAAAATAAAAGGTTAATTACAGACATGGAAGCCAAATCCATTACCGTGGGCGAACGATCGAACACTTCAAAATCAACCCCGAATTCCCCCCCCCCCCCCCACATCACCCCCTATTCTCTCTCGGGTAGGTGAGGGAAGTTATTACAACGTATGAAGCAATGAACCCCTACCGATCCCGAGATTCAAACAGATCCGTAGGCTTTGAATCGATCCCAAGGCTTCGTGTATCATGTAATGTCAGATAGGCTAAGAGAGTAGTAACCAGTAATATTTTTTATTATTTTTTATTACAAGGTGTACAGTATCAGTGTATTAAATTAGTGTCACATGCAACAATAACAGAAAATCCGATACTTTTATTACACGGCATTGTACAGTATGCCGTTAAATGTACCGTTAAATGTACGTATAATAACAGTTGTTACAGAGCATTACAGTAAAATTAGGGTTATCCTTGTAAATGAAGAAATGAATACGTACAGTACAGTCACTCATAAAGGTTTGTTTTTTTAGATGCCAGGGCGTATACGTTACTACTATCTTACCTGACATTACATGAAACACGAAGCCTTGGAATCGATTCAAAGCCTACGGATCTGTTTGAATCCCGGGATCGGTAAGGGTTCATTGCTTCATACGTTGTAATAACGTCCCTCACCTACCCGAGAGAGAATAGTGGGTGATGTGGGGTGGTTCGGGGTTGATTTTGAAGTGTTGGATCGTTCGCCCACAGTAATGGATTTGGCTTTCATGTCTGTAATTAACCTTTTATTTTTGGGAAGAATCTATATGGAAATATGTTTAATATCATGTCAGGACTTCACCCTGTAATTTTGTCACTAAAGTTTTGAATAACCCTGTATATATATATACTGTATATATATATATATTTTATTTATTTTTTCTTTAATACATACGAGGTTGAAAGAAATGGCAATTTTTGCGTTGGAAATTTTATTGTTCAAAGTTTCCAGGTCTCTGATGAGTTTTCGCTGGGTGGCAGGAAGTAGATGAATTAGATGAGCAAAATTCATGGTGGTACAGGGTTACATTAATGTACATAATGATACAGGATATACGACGCGTTTCACTGGACAACCAGCATTATCAAGTAAGGATAGAATGATATAAAAAGTAAACATAAAGGGTATATATAGAGGGTGGAGGATCAGAGGAGGCGAAAATCAGGGGGCAAAAGTCTGCTATTGGTGGAGGGGTATTCTGGGAGAGAGAAAGAGAGAACCGCTTCATGCATGCGCACTGGATGCGGGAAGGTGGTGTTCGGTTGGCGGGATCGAAGCCGATTGGCTGCGTGTCGAGGGGCGTGGCCTAAGTTGCGTAGTACGTGTGGCGCCGGCAGAAGACGAAGCTGAAGGAGGTAGCGCGGGGGGCTGCGTCAAGGGCACCTTGGGTCGAGGGGGGCGTTAGGTCCTGTAGGAAAGTGCCTTTTGGCAGAAGGAAGGATCTGAAGATCCAGAGTTTGGTTGTTGATGTTGGGATGTAAGGCTTGGATATATAATGCTTCGAGTATAGGTAATCTCCTTGGGTCACTTTCTTTATCGAGTATGGTGGTGTGTTTCTCTAACTCGTTGCGTGTGAGGTGGGGGTGGTTAGGGGTGAGATAGTGGTCTTTGATACCTCCAGCCTGAAGGTGAAGAGTTAACCGACGTGAAAGACGAGTCTGCGTCATACCAATATAGGAATGAGGTCCACAGTCCTCATAATTACAGGTATGTTGGTAAATGACGTGATCGTCGGTCATCGGGCTCTTTATCTTGGTGGAAGCTGGTTTGTTGCGGAGAACGGGGTTGGAGGTTTTGGGGGATTTGTAATAAATTATTAATTTGATTTTGTTTTCCGGGTTGATTGGGTGGACATGCTTGGAGATTATTTCTTTTAATACGGCCTCGTTATTTTTGTGTTCAGAGGACATAAAATTGCGGTAGAAGATCTTAATTTCATTGGGGGGGTCAATGTTGAGAGGGCTTTGGGTGTACCATTTGTTACGACCGGGGCTACGAATAAAACAAGGGCACTTAAAGATTGGACTAGTAATAGGGCACTATGCAACAACGGTACGCTAGATCCAAACCCTTGAACTTATATGCCGGCGAACAAAACACTTATACCCTCCAGAGTTAATCTGCGATAGCGGGGTAGCCTTAACTGGGCATAAATGTACTCTAGTTCAGGCTAACCCACACTGGTATAGCCTCATAACAAACAAGATGCAAGTTACGTTAAAATGCATAAAAAGGAATCTATGGAAAGATCAATTAAATTACTGCAAGATTTAATACAATAAAAAGATGCTTCAATACAGTTACTCTAAACAACAATAAACTCTTCACTCCTATCTGAAAGAAAGTGAAGTATAGTCCTACAGCATAGACCTGGAAACTTCTGAAGAAAGTCTGATGCTCATAAGATGCTCGTATCTAATCTTGAACTATATAAAGGCAGGAGGAAGGACACCACACATGTAAATTGAATACACTAAAAGATAGGACATATAATGTTAACTGACACGAGAATACTATAAATGCGCAATGGTAGCAATGCTCGACACTAAAAGAAGTACTTCCTCATCAATGAAACAGTCTGCTATGGTTGTGCAACTCAACAACAACCTAGACTAATAAATGCTGTGAATAATAATGCATACATATCAAAGAGCTTATATTAAATACTAATAAGTGTCTACTCGATTAATAATATCTAGCTGGGATACTCTAGGTAAGGAACTGGGGTTGAGCAAGACAGGCTCGTAGCCTAGCGAAGTCCTTAAGACTGCATCCTTTAAGTTACGTTAATTGACTAGGGTGCTCTCTTCATAGATCCATATCACAAGTATCTGGTTCTATCCTGGCAACCCTCTAAAGACAAGCAAAGAGGCAGCAAAGTGTGGAACTGGAACAGGCCAAAACCCTCAGTCAACACAATGCTGCACTCGCAAAGGACGCAACCGAAAAGACAACACAGGCTACCACAGGATCGGTCGAAGTCGTGTAGGTATAAGCAAACCATACACACATCGGAGACAACGACTACAGTTACCTTATCCCAGTCTAGCATTAAATAAAAGAGCAGAAACACTAAATCAATAATGGAGACACACTAAGTTCTTAACCTATACTAACTAAGAACCCTCAAAACCTATTCTATGTACATGTAAATATCTCTGAGGACGGCGCATGCAATACAATGGGCCGGCTATGGAAACCGTATGCAGAACCCAAGGGGATAAGTAATTGAATAAAGGCGAGAAGTAATGGAAAAGAAGAAGGTCAGAGAGAGAGACAGTGGTAAATGGGGTGATCGGGAGAAAGTATGAAACGGGATGTTAGAAGCACGCGCGCCAAGCCTGTCCTCACGAGGACAGCTCCTGGGGACCCTCATGCAGGAGGCAAGTTACACAGGAGCCCGCAAGGGCGCGATGGTCGGCCAATCACGGGCCGATACGTCACAAGACAGCAGGTGTCACGTGACACAGCCAGACACGCCGGCCAATGGCGAGCGAGGAGGCAGGAATGCGCACGTGACTCAGACACTTACTACCTTCTCGCTCTGAAAGTCTCTCTCATTCCGTCGCTGGTATTATCATCACTACTATTTATATAAAATACATCCCGTTGTCACAGACGAAAACAAAGACCACCACTGGACTGTCTGTGACAATGCGATTACAAGGAAAGAAAGAACAACATTCTCGGATAACTGTAGCCCATTTCGATGTCCCTGGTGAGCGCTAGTGGCTAACGAGAGGCGATTCTGCCCACGCTGGTAGACGTCACACATTTTTCAAGATGGTGGTTGATGTTGCTGGAGATGTCGGAGTTGGAGTATCCGTTATTCACTAAAACTTGGGATAGTCTTTCTAGTTCCTCGTGGGTGTCGGCCCAGGTAGAGCAGTGCGTGAGGGCTCTCCTTACATAAGAGGAGATGGAGGATAGAAGATAACGGCGGGGGCATTCACTATCGCCGCTGAGGCATTGTCCTGTGTTAGTTGGTTTAGTGTAGACAGTGGTTTTGAACCCATGGTCGTTCAGAGCTACGAGGATGTCGAGGAAGGGGAGTAGTCCATTGTAGTCCAATCGTGGGCTGAGTTAAGGTTGTATTGGCTGGGCACGTAGGGGGTGAGGAGGTTGTTCAGGGCCATGGCGATCTGGTAGGTCCTGAGTTCTGAGTAGGTTCAAGGCCCTGAACAACCTCCTGACCCCCTACGTGCCCAGCCAATACAACCTTAACTCAGCCCACGATTTCTTGGAAATTTTACGAGACGCCCCCTGGAACAACAACCACACAATCGCCTCTCTCGACGTAGAAAGCCTGTTCACCAACGTGCCAGTGGATAGGACCATTGACATGATTCTACGTCGAATTTACCATTGCCCTGATACACCAACACTGGACATCCCAGAGAAGGCCCTGAAAACACTACTGGAGCTATGTACCAAGGAGGCCCCCTTTCTTTGCCCCCTGGGCAACAAGTACAAGCAGATAGACGGTGTGGCGATGGGCAGCCCCCTAGGAGTTCTTTTTGCGAACTATTTTATGGGTACCATCGAGGAAGAGCTCCTAGCTGCCCAACGACCCGCCGTCTACTGTAGATACGTGGATGACATCTTCGTGCAAATTAAGGACCTCCACGAACTACAGGAACTCCAGCGTCGCTTCATGACCTCCTCCGGACTTAACTTCACCTTTGAAAAATTAAACAATGGACAACTCCCCTTCCTCGTAGCTCTGAACGACCATGGGTTCAAAACCACCGTCTACACTAAACCAACTAACACAGGACAATGCCTCAACGGCGAAAGTGAATGCCTCCGCCGTTATCTTCTATCCTCCAGCTCCGCTTATGTAAGGAGAGCCCTCACGCACTGCTCTACCTGGGCCGACACCCACCAGGAACTAGAAAGACTATCCCAAGTTTTAGTGAATAATGGATACTCCAACTCCGACATCTCCAGCACCATCAACCACCATCTTGAAAAATGGTACACCCAAAGCCCTCCCAACATTGACCCCCCCCAATGAAATTAAGATCTTCTACCGCAATTTTATGTCCTCTGAACACAAAATGACGAGGCCGTCTTAAAAGAAATAATCTCCAAGCATGTCCACCCAACCAACCCGGAAAACAAAATCAAATTAATAATTTATTACAAATCCCCCAAGACCTCCAACCTCATTCTTCGCAACAAACCAACTTCCACCAAGATAAAGAGCCCGATGACCGACGATCACGTCATTTACCAACATACCTGTAATTATGAGGACTGTGGACCTCATTCCTATATTTGTATGACGCAGACTTGTCTTTCACGTCGGTTAACTCTTCACCTTCAGGCTGGAGCCATCAAAGACCACTATCTCACCCCTAACCACCCCCACCTCACACGCAACGAGTTAGAGAAACACACCACCATACTCAATAAAGAAGGTGACCCAGGGAGATTACCTATTCTCGAAG
The DNA here is from genome assembly GCA_032716605.1 of Paralithodes platypus. NCBI lineage: Eukaryota > Metazoa > Arthropoda > Malacostraca > Decapoda > Lithodidae > Paralithodes > Paralithodes platypus. The sequence continues at coordinate 7,548,899 of CM064511.1, read as the reverse complement.
AATTATATATCCAAGCCTTACATCCCAACATCAACAACCAAACTCTGGATCTTCAGATCCTTCCTTCTGCCAAAAGGCACTTTCCTACAGGACCTAACGCCCCCCCTCGCCCCCCGCTGCCCTTGACGCAGCCCCCCGCGCTACCTCCTTCAGCTTCGTCTTCTGCCGGCGCCACAACTACTACGCAACTTAGGCCACGCCCATCGACACGCAGCCAATCAGCTTCGACCCCGCCAACCGACCACCACCTTCCCGGATCCAGTGCGCATGCGTGAAGCGGTTCTCTCTTTCTCTCTCCCAGAATACCCCTCCACCAATAGCAGACTTTTGCCCCCTGATTTTCGCCTCCACTGATCCTCCACCCTCTATATATACCCTTCCTGTTTACCTTTTATATCATTCTATCCCTACTTGATAATGCTGGTTGTGCAGTGAAACGCGTCGTATATCCTGTATCATCATGTACATTAATGTAACCCTGTACCACCATGAATTTTGCTTATCTCATTCATCTACTTCCTGCCACCCAGAGAAAACTCATCAGAGACCTGGAAACTTTGAATAATAAAATTTCCAACGCAGAAATTGCCATTTCTTTCAACCTCGTATGTATATATAACCTCACACGTATCTTTTGCCGGTCAGTCATCTAAAATCAGAAACTTTCCAAACGGAGTCCCACAAGGATCCGTCCTATCGCCCGCACTCTTCAATCTGTACATGCACGATATAACTACACCCAATACGCCCCAAATAAACTTAGCCTCCTATGCAGATGACATAACACTCACATGCACACACCATGACCCAAAAAGAGCAACAGATCTCCTTCAACCCTATCTCAACACACTACATGGCTGGTGCACTACAAACAGACTTAATCTAGCCCCAGCCAAATCCACCGCAACCCTGCTCACAAGTTGGACAGGAGAACACGAATACATCCCTCAACTCACCATAACAACACACCCCTAACACATACACACACACCCAAAATCCTAGGAGTAACATATGATACTCATATGACATTCAAACAGCACACCACAAACATTAAAAAGAAACTGACACCCAGACTTAACGCCCTCAGGTCACTTGCTCACACAAAATTTGGACACAACAAAGAAACTACCACCACAGTATATAAACAATACATAAGATCAGTGATGGAATACGCAAGCCCAGCCTGGGCTTCTAACCTAGCTGAAACACATCATAAGACCTTACAGACTATTCAAAACAAAGCCCTGAAGATCATTACAGGCTGCACAGCTACTGCACCCACAGATCACCTACATCAAGAAACCAAAATCCTCAAAGTCAAAGACCATCTGGACATGAGAGGCACTCAATTCCTGGCAGCAGCCTCCACGAACCAAGACCACCCACTAAACTACATGGCAACACACCCACAGACACCAAGAAATATCAAAACAACACCCAGCACACGGTATCACACACAATTATTGTCCTCTCTCCCTCCCTGCCCACCCCGAACCAACATCCAGAACCACATCCATACTCATATCTCTCACCGATCCATCCACTCACTCACAGACAACACACAGCTGCATGCACGACCTCCCGAAATCCATCCTTCCGAATCCTCCCTTCCTCGCGAGGACAGAGTCCACCTGGCCAGGCTGAGATGCGGACACCATCCAGCTCTCCTGAGCTATCAGAAGAGACTGGATGACTCCATTGTCGACGCCTGCCCGGGATGTAACACAGCACCCCATACCATTAAACACATCATAGAAGACTGCATTTCACACAACCACTTACGCCAACAACACAATCTACACTCAATGAGAGCTCTGTGGGAAAGCCCGATCGTGGCCATGGCCTTTCTCAGGGACTCGGGGCTGTTCGGCCAGGCAGCTTAGGGAACAACAACAACAACAACCTCGTATGTATTCAAGAAAATGTATTACCTGGCTTTACTAACATATACAGTATATACTGTATATACATACAGTATATATATATATATATATATATATATATATATATATATATGTACAGTGTATATATACATATATATATATATATATTTTTTTTTATACCATAATTAGGCCCAGTAAATTTATTTTTTAATGTTCTAGTTTTTATGTTGAATATCGTGTTTTCAAGGGTATATATAGTTCGTCTCGTCATTGCGATTCCAACGGTATATTAATTTTTGGATTTAGACCATTTTGTAGGCCCAATAGGCCTAATTTTGATTTTGAACACTTCTAAATCACCCATAGACAGGTTATTTATGCATAGATTTTGACACAATTTCTACCACAAGTACACTTTCACCCGCTGAGTCCAATGGCACAAAATTCAAATCGGACCATTACTTTAGGATTAAGATTTTGAATTGAACTCCAGAAACGCCATAAATGAACAACACTTTTCAACGTTAAAAGTCTTCTGTACGCCAAACTAAAATTCCAAATTAATTCTACCAGGTGCCATTCGATTTCTCTCACCCAAGACCTTCCATACATGGTCGTAGATTCCATTTTCTAAAAGCCATTCGCACAGAATCAAACGTTTTGTTTTTATAAACTCCTGGGATTTAGTCCAGGCAAAGCCTAGTACCTTGGCAGGTCATGTTCAAATTTGGTGTTTTCAAGGGTATATACTTTTATGGATTCCTCTCGTCCTTGCGATTCCAACGGTATATTATTTGTATTTATTTAGACCATTTCTAGACCCAATAGACCTATTTCTTATTTTGATTGTTGTATATTGAATATTGTGTTTTCAAGGGTAGTATATAGATTCGCCTAATCGTTGAGATTCCAACGGTATATGCATTTTTGGATTTAGACCATTTTGTAATCCCAATTGGCCTAATTTTGATATATGAACACTTTTAAATCACCCATTGACGTGTTATTTATGTATGGATTTTGATCAATTTTCTACCACAAGTACACTTTCCCCCTCTGAATTCAGTGGCTTAAACAAAATTCAGATTGGACCATTACTTTAGGATTTAGATTTGGAACGAATTCCAGAAACGCCCAAAATGAGCACTTTTTCAACTTTAACACCTTACGAGCGGCCTATGCGGTTTATTTATGTGTACCGCCCAGCGGGGTGTTTTTAGCCAAAATAGGGCTGTTTACGTGATCATTTTCATGCCTAAATAAGACCCAGAACGTAAAACAAGTATCTATCCCTGAAAGGGCATAAACAGAGCTTTCGAATGACACCATAACGATCCTTGTATGATGGATAGTTTTCTTGCAATAACCGTGCAACGCGAGTGCAAAAAGCAGGTAATTCGGTACTTTCGGTACATAATTGAGTATGTAGCGAGTGAGAGAGGGAGGAGGGAGCTGAGATTTGTGTCAGTAGGTTCGCCGCGGTGGTCTGGAGCAGTCATACGCTCGCTAGTCTCCTGCCACCACTTGTCTCTCTCTCTCAGCCACATTACGTGCTGAAATTGCCACTCGAGTTATGTCGAGCGCCGCCACATAGTCCAGCTTTATTTAACTCGACTTAAGTGGTGAGCCGCTTTTTAAGGGTTAAAAGTCTGCTGTAGACCAAACTAAAAGTCTAAATTAATTCTACCTGGTGCCATTCCATTTCTCTCACCCAACACCTACCATACATTGTCGTAGATTCCATTTTCGAAAAGCCATTCGCCCAGAATCAAACGTTATATTTTTTAAACACCTCCACCACCCACCCTATTCTATCCCCACCACCATCCTACACCATCCCCTTCAATCTAACACCACTCATCATATCAGCACCACCACCACCACCCCCGCTCCCTCCTATCCCCACCCCCAATCCACTCCATATCTACCCCCAATGTAATTAACAGTGCCGGGCCAAAGTTCATTCAGGAGTGAAAGTTGTTTTTGACCAGTAGGCGACGAACGGCTCTTGCATAGAATAGTGGTTCTTCCTTTTTATGAAACTGTGGCTGAAATAGAGATTGATAGTTAACCAAAAAGAAAGAAAAACAATGCTTGTTACACTCCATGCATATATATTAGTGTCTCTTCTTTATAGTTAACCAAAAATACAAAAATAGAAGCTTGTAGCTGTCCATGCATATATATTAGTGTTTCTCCATATTTGTTCATGACTAGAGTTGAAGCATAGATAGATAGTAAAAACATATAGTTGATGCCCATGCATATTATAGTGGATCTTCCCTTTTTATATGACTGAAGTTGAAATATATATAGATAATACAAAACACTTGGTTACTACCCATAAACTTATTAGTGGGTCTTCTCTCTGTATATGGCTGTGGCTGAAATAGAGATAGATAATTAATACAAAGGCTAACTGCGCCTGCATATTTAAACAGATGTTTCTTCCGCTTTTACATATCTACAGTTGAAATAGATGGATAATGAAACATAATTGGTAACAGCCATTACATACTTACGGTATACTTTACCCTGCTCCACATAAATAGATGGATAATGAAACATAATTGGTAACAACCAATACATACTTACGGTATACTTTACCCTGCTCCACATAAATAGGCCAAAACTCTTTAACATTATGGGGGTAACCTTCTTTTTTGTATTTATCTCCTTTTCTCTCTTTCTCTGGCTTGTATCCATTTAGCCCTATTCAGCCAACTATGTTAAGACGTTCATCCCCATCTAGGTTTCAATTTCTTCCTGTCGAGCGATAGCGAGCCAGCATTATATGAAGAAATCCGGCTTCGCCGGTGACATGTTTCTATCGAAAAATTAACAAATTTAGCCTGCTGTCAAAAACATTTTAAAAATATGCTGGCTCGCTACCGCTCACCAGTAAAAAATTGAAACCTGGATGGGGATAAACGTCTTAACAGTAGGCTGAATGGGGCCAAATGGATACAAGCCAGAGAAAGAGAAAAAAGGAGAACAAAAAACAGGTCACCCCCCTTAACCTCAATAGCTCACAAACGACTAGAATGATCGACCGAATATTTGGGAAGGGTCAGACATGGACTAGGTGTAAACATGTACACCCCATTTGCTGTAGACCTTTTTGAGTTACGGGGGTTAGATTTTACGATGGCTGGCCTATTTCACATAAGTAGGCCAACACTCTTGAACAATAACCTCTATAACTTACTGGCAAACCACTAGAGTAATCGAGCTAATATGTATACCATTTGGGAAGGCTTAGCCAGGGAATAGGTGTGGAAATTGACAACCCATTTGCTCTAGCCCTTTTTGAGTTAGAGCAGTTTAGGGTCACGATTTCGGGCCTACCTATTTGGGACTGGGTATAGTGCATCGTCTCCTAGAGTACGACGGAAGTTTAACCCGTACAGTGCCGGTGACGTCTATTTATTTTATTTCAGCTATATTTAGACGATGTTGTGAAGCTTAGTAGGGATATATGGTAGCTAAATTATTAATTGAGATAGTCTATGGCATTTTAATTGGTAGACGTTGTTCTTAAGATGAATAATATGGTGTAATAGTTACCAGCATATCATGAAAAGGACGTCACCGGTACAGAAGGGGTTAAATGGATATAGATAGTAAATACAAATAATATAACAAAACACTTGCAACTGACCATGCCTACACAGTAAACACTTGCAACTGACCATGCCTACACAGTAAACACTTGCAACTGACCATGCCTACACAGTAAACACTTGCAACTGACCATGCCTACACAGTAAACACTTGCAACTGACCATGCCTACACAGTAAACACTTGCAACTGACCATGCCTACACAGTAAACACTTGCAACTGACCATGCCTACACAGTATAATATAGCTTCATCCCTTTCCATGAATGCAGTTAAGGGAGCCCACCTCGCTTTTCTTTTTTTTCTCTTTCTCTCCCTCTCTCTCTCTCTCTTTGGCTTCTATCCATTGGGCCCCATTCAGCCTACTGTTTTAAGACGTTTATCTCCATCCAGGTGTCAATATTTTCCTGGCGAGCGGTAGCGAGCCACCATATATATATTTTTATTTTGACAGCAAGCTAAATTTGTAAATTTTTCGATAGAAAAATGTCTCCGGAGGCCGGATTTCTCCATACAATGCTGGCTCGCTACCGCTCGCCAGGAAGAAATCGACACCTGAATGGGGAATGGGGGAGGTGTGGCAGAGTGGTCTTGCCACTGGACTGGTAATCCAATGGACCCGGGTTCGAATCCCAATATGTCAATGGGAAGATATTATTGGGATGGAATTTGTGCTGTACCTAGAATCAGTGCATTACCACAGCACACCGAAATGCCAAAACAAAATACCCTCATTGTTCCCTGATTAAATAGCATTGTATGAATATTCCCATATTCAAAATATGTTACAGGGGGGCAATGCCTAGTGAGTTAATTGCTCAACAGGTGGCGTTCTGAGAGTGAGGGTCCGAGCCTGGGGAGTGAGACTGCGAGGCACAGAGGCGAAGCAGCTTCAGAGATGGAGTTGGGTTCGAGCTGTGAATAGGTGCTTCACATGTCTCACTCCCTAGGCTGGAACAAGACCTCACGGGCCTCACTGTGTTCAGCGGTAGAGTGTAAAGGCTATCAGCCTATGCCCGAGAGGGAGTAGTTGGAATATACCGTAGATAAAAAAAAAAAAAAAAAAAAATCAAACAGTTGGCTGACTGGGGCCGAATGGATACAAGCCAGGGAAAAGGAGAAACCGAGAGAAAGATAAAAAAAAAACACGGTGACCCCCCTTAAAATATAGAGATAAATGAATAGAAAACCCGATGCGTGTGATGATTTTGGTTTGGTTTTACCTATTGCATGACTGTGTCTGTGTAAGGCAACACTGTGGGTAGTTAGTTAGTTGGCTTGGTGAATGATATTTTGGGGCTGTGGCGGGGGCTGGGGGGGGGGGGGGAGGGGGGGTCGTATGTGGGAGTGCAGAGAAGGGGGAGGGGTACTTTAGTGAGTGTACATATGTGTTAGGTTGGTATGTGTTTATTATTATTATTTTGTTTTATGTAGTGTGTGTGTGTGTGTGTTTGGTGACGATATATTTGTCTCTGTGTGTGTATGCAACGGAGAGAGAGAGTGGGTGAGAGAATATGAGTCTGTGTGTATGCAAGAAAGAGAGAGTGTGTGTCTATGCGTGCCCGCGAGCACGCGTCCATGTTCTAATTGGCGTATTCTGTTGCTACACAATTATTCCCAGTTTCTGCTTTTGCATGTGAGTATGTGTGTGTGCGTTTATGTATGTGTAGGCTGCGGTGGGTGTGTGTATGTGTGTGCGTTTACGTGTGTATATTGGCTGCGGTGTGTGTATGTGTGTGTACGTGTGTATGTAGGCTGTGGTGTGGGCTGATCCTGAGTGGGGATTGAGCGTTCCCTGCCTCCCAGAGCTCAACCTCACTTTATCTCATGCTAAATATGTTTCAATACTTTTTGACGTAGTTAATGGATTTCTTCTTCGCTATCCGACAACAAAATGTGACTTCCCCAATTTAAGCTAACTGATTTTGTCTACTCTACTTCTGACTACAAAATTGACTTCCCGAATTTATCAACCCCCTGATTTTGACTATTTCATTAGTACTATTCTACATTTTCGTTTAGGGCAAACACTCTACACCAGGTATTATAGAGATAGCCGGTTTGCCACAGTTATAATAGAAAACCGATTACGGCGGATGGCTGTGGACTGATGAAGTCCATCCGCCTCTCTATTTTGCCTTGGGGTGTGTGTTTGACTGTATCTCTATATTTGCATATATATATATATATATATATTAATTTTACCTCTTTTCACATGTGTGTGTTTAGGTTATGTATATTCTATGTGGTCTCGGTATTGAGTGAACACGGGTTTGTGTCTGTCTAAACTTGTAAAGCTTACATCATTCCGTTTACACTATTCCATATAATGTTTGTGTCTTGTTCTTGTGTATATATATATATATATATATATATATATATATATCGTTAGTTATGGGAAATGACTGTGGGTTTGTATTTGACGTTTCTGAAAGTTAAGTCTTAATTTTTGTTTATTTGTGCGTGTATATATATATATATATATATATATATATATATATATATATATATATATATATATATATATATATTCATTTATTTATTTATATATTTATATACTGTATATATAATATGTGCGTGCGTGTTTTGTTTGATTACAGAAGTCTATGTCGGCTTGTATGTGCCCATTACATATAAACAGTTGTGCATCAGTTTGTATTGTATATATATTACATACAAACTATGTATATATGTAAATATTTACTGCTGACTCCATATGCTTCCCAATTACCTTTTATAACTCTGGTGTTAATTGGTATACCGATGATAAAGCGCTTGGGTAACTGGTGTAACTGGTGTATATACGGTATATTTGATGACGAGCTCTCATTCAGTAAAGGAAACACCAATCGTTACATTTCCTACCCCCCATTTAGCGTAGATGGGTCGTGTTTCTGGTCCCCCTTCTACCTTATGTGTAGCCCCATTAATTTGGCGATTTTAAGACTTTTCGTCCCATGTATTTGTCAATATAAAGACTTTTCGTGTCATTTAGGTGTCGATTTTTTCCTGGCGAGCGAAAGCGAGCCTGTAATTTAAGAGGAACTGGCCCTTGGCCGGGACATTTTTCTTGAAGGAGGGTCTTGGGAGGGTATATTTTTAAGCTTGATGGAGGTCTAGGGAGCAAACTTGAAAACAAATATATATAATAAAAGGTACATAAATGAGCATATAAAATCCGCCCATCCCTCTTAATAAATGTTGTGTTCTGGTTTATTAGCCTTTTATGTCGTAGTTTTGTGGTGAGTATCGAAGTGTTATTATTATATGCATACGAGTGTGTGTGTGTGGGTGTGAGTGGGTAGGTGTGGACTATCAAACACATTACGCCATTGCTGTGGTCTTCCTTGAACGGATTAGCTTGATCCATAGCTCCCGCTATCTTGCAGCCCGGCTCACTCCTGCTTGTTTCTATTTTCTGAGTGACTGTCTATCATGGGCACACGATGGGTTCAAACGGGCGCAAAGTTCTGGGGGGGGGGGGGAGAGTGAGAATAAGAGATAGATAGATAGAGAGAGAGAGAGTGTGTGAGAGAAAGTGAGTGAGTGAGTAAGAGAGAGAGAGAGAGTTGTATGTCAATAATAAATATTGTGTATACTTGTATTCTTGGTGTGTTTGTCCAAGACGGATGGTGGTATAGGTAAACAATAAACAAGACATACGATAACCCAGAGACAATAACAGAGTGGCTGTACCGGAGAGACAGAGGGTGAGTGTGAGTGTGAGTGTGTGTGTGTGTGTGTGTATTTGTGTTTGTGTGTGTGTGTCAGATTACTAGACTCAAAGTAACATAATTTAAAATCAAATTTTCAAACTTAAAAATAAGGTCAATTAAAAACAGAACCAGGTTGTGTGTGTGTGTCTGTGTGTGTGTGTGTGTGTGAGAGAGAGAGAGAGAGAGAGAGAGAGAGAGAGAGAGAGAGAGAGAGAGAGAGCGAAGGCCAGAGAGAGACCAAGACCGAGACCAAGACCTCAAGACACCCCCCCCAAAATGCATGACTCCAGTGGTAAGAGAGAGAGAGGGAGAGAGAGCGAGAGCAAGCTAGAGAGAGAGCGAGAGCAAGCTAGAGAGAGAGCGAGAGCGAGAGAGAGACCAATACGGAGACCAAGACCTCAAAACAGCCCAAAATGCAGGACTCCAGTGGGAAAAAAGAGCGAGAGCCCAAAAGAGAGAGAGAGTGAGAGAGCCATAAGACAAGGCGACACAGAGGTCCTTTGAAGTCTGGCTCTCTGGGGGGCTGGCTGGGTCTCGGGGGGGGGGGGGGGGTTCTTGTGGATAAGGTGGTGTGTTTTGGGTTATTGTGTCATCATGTTTGTTTTTGTTTTTTGTTTTCTATGTGGATGAGGGAGGCAAAAGGCAAAACTGCCTGTGACTAGTGCCTCCCCCAGAGTTGAAAGAGTGTAAGGGCCAAAATCACGGAATGTTCGAGCCAAAATGTCTGGACAAACGGAGTTTGAAGCAATTTAAGTCATAAGATGAGGGAAAGATGGATTCAGGAAGAGGGAAAGAGGGGAAAATGGATTCAGGGAGAGAGTTCCAGAGCTCAGCTGTTGAATAGAAGAAAGATTGGGAGTATCGTTTCACTCTTGGGTTGGAGAGTTGCACAGAATAGGGGTGGGATTGTGTTGCAAGACGGGTACTACGTACCCTACGTAGAGGAGGTGGTATCCACTGAGAGAGCTCTGAGGAACACTGATTATTGTAGTGGCGATTGAATAGCGAGAGAGATGCAACATTGCGGCGAAGAGAGAGAGATTGTAGAGAGTCGGTACGTGAGTTAATTGAGCCCTCAATCCTGAAGAGGGCTCAATATGAGCCAAAACTGTTATATGTCAACTTGTTTTAGTCACGGCACTAATTTCCCACCGTCCCGACCATCATTAGTATCATCATAAATATTATAGTCAAATTTAGTATGTGTGTAGAGGAATACTATGGTACATTTTGGTTTTCGTGTTCAAAGTATGGACTCTACTTCTCCATCAAAACAATACAAAATAACATGAATAAATATCGTTAGTATTTGTATGTAAGGTAAGTAAGTGTGTTGGTGTATTACTGTCATAAGCATTGTTGTGCGTCATAAGTTGTATAGTGTCAAGTGTAGGTATTATGGCGCATTGCAAGTTTATTAAGTATGTATGTATATACTCAGGAACATCCCATAGCTGGGATGGCAGACTCGGGACAACCCGAACTGAAACAACATTTAAAGTTCCAATTCTTAGGGCTCGGGACCACTTTCGTGTTCCCTCGCCCCTTTCTCTGTCCCGTGTAGTAGGTGAATAATACAAGGGGATGATGATTCCAAGCCCCCTGCCCCCAGAAGAAAAAGTAGGACAGTAAAAGAAACAGACTGAAACGGCTAGGGTTGGGTAAATGATAGATATTACATTTGTATGCTCCTTGGATTATAGAGAAGATATTATGCTGTCTAACCATTATACAGTACGTTTGAGATGCATATGGAAGAATTCGCTCTTGGTTGCAGAGCTATGAATTGGGTTAATGGTTCGTAGTCAAGCATTCCTTCTTTATGTTAATATATGCTGCTGTAAGATAGCTGCTGGAAAACATAATAGTAGAAGGGAGAGTTTGCCATCTTTGTTCTTTTCGACGCCGTCTTGCATAATTATTTCTTTATCATATCTTCTTCATTAGACTGTCTTGATAGAGTAATGGTTAGTGCGCGGAAGTTCGGTGTAGAGTATCCTAGGTTCGAATCCTTGGAATACCACATGCATTCATTATTTTCTTTGATTTTATTAATTAGGTTTATTTGTAAGTTAATTGGTGGGTTAGTGACAATATGAATTAGGTGTAAACAATTTGTCCTAACATTGTGTTTTCATGTTCTACTGCATTATTAAAGAGAGATGGGTCACTTTTTTGGTCCCCCTTCTCCCTCATGTTTAGCCCCATTAGTTTTCATATTTTATGACGTTTGGTCCATTAGTTTGGCGATATTAACCCCTTCCGCCCCATAGTTGTGTCAATATTAAGTCTATCTATCTATCTATTTTTTTTTTTTTTTGAGACAATGAACGGAGGAAGGAAAAACACAGATAAAACAAAAAAGGTCAATGTGCCTAAAGGCATCCTCCATTCATAAAATGTTTGTAACAACTGGATTTAAACTGTTGTAGATTGTAAGATTGTGGAAAGCAACTCGAGGGAAGTGAATTCCAAAGAGTAGTAGTGGGGATAAATGAATTTTGATAAGCAGAAGTTCTGCATTGTGGAGGAGAAAGTGTAAATTCATGGGCGCTCTCAGCTGCCCTAGTTCTACGGGGAAAGATGTGGAGAGGCGGCACAATTGAAGCAAGTTCCTCAGAACAATTGCTGTGAAAATATCTGTAGAATAATGCAAGGGATGCAACGTTTCTTCGTATGGATAATGCCTGACGCCGTGATCACCGAAGGCGTGGCCACGAACGAACCGCCCCCATGCACGTCTGACCCCAGTCAGTCGACGCCCCTCCTCCCAACCAGCACCGCCTTCATCCATATACTTCCTCGCTCCAACCTTCCACCTCTCATTCGGTCTACCTCTCCCTCTCTGTCCTTCCACCTCGCTCTCGTACACCCTCTTAGTCATTCTCTTGCTTTCCATACGTTCCATATGGCCGAACCATCTCAAGTTGCTCCTTTTCACACTTTCCAGCACATCTACCTCCACACCACACCACCTTCTTACTTCATCATTCGTCTGTCTATCCCTCCTTGTAACTCCGCACGCACTTCTTAAATAACTCATTTACGCCGCTCTCACTCTTGGTCTGAGTCTCTTCTCGAACGTCCATGCTTCGCTTCCATAAGTCAGTGTCGGGATTACCACACTGTCATGTAAGGACTTCTTCACTTCCATACTGACCACCCTATTTCTTGTTACTGCTTTCAGCGTTCCTACATCCCTCTCCCCCTGTTGCGCCCTCTCCCGCACTTCTTCATCCATAAGGGACATCTTTACTCAACACACTGCCCAGATACTTAAATGAGCTGACAATCTCCATAACCTGACCGTTCAACTTCACCTCACATTCTGTAGCTTCACCCCTCTCGAAGACCATAACCTTGCTCTTCCCCGCATTTACCTTCAAATTCCGTTTTTTGCACACTGTTCCAAACACATTTACCAGACCCTGCAACTCCCATTCATTATTGCTCATCAAAACTGTGTCATCAGCAAACAGCAGTACAGGTAGCTTTCACTCATTTCCCTCCCTTATCAGCGATACACCAACATCCACTGCTCTTCCCTGTATCTCTTTCATGACTCCATCCATATATACAGTAAACAACAACTCAGACATCACACACCCCTGTTTCAACCCAACATTCAGGTCAAAGAACTCGCTCTGCTCATACTCCACACGTACTGCCGCCTTTGCACCCTCATACATGCTCTTCACTGCTTTCAGCAACTTGCCATCTACTCCATATATTCAAAGTACTTTCCACATAGCTTCTCTATCCACTCTGGCATAGGCCTTCTCCAAGTCCATAAAGGCAACATACACCTTTTGTTGTTTCTCCAGATATTTCTCCACAACACAATTCAGGGTAAAAATCTGATCTACACATTCTTTTCCCTTCCTAAAACCGCCCTGCTCGTCACCTATCGATTTCTCCGTTCTCACTCTCACTCTCTCAATCACTACCCTACTGTACACCTTCCCTACTACGCTTAGAAGACATATTCCTTGGTGGTTAACACACACTTCTCTTTCCCCTTTACCCTTATATAGGGGGACTATTATGCATGTCTTCCAGTCATCAGGTGTATTCCCCTTCTCCCATGCTAGTTTGCACATTTTCCATACCCATTCGATCACTATCTCACCAACAAACCTCAGCATTTCCCCACACACTCCATCTGTTCCTGGTGCTTTCCCCAACTTTACTCTTTTCATGGCCTCCCACACTTCTGACCTCCTGATCCCCACCTCTTCCTCCACTACTTCTCTTCTTCTCTCTCCCATACCCCATTCAATTATGTGTGCTGGCGCTCCATTCCTTACGTTTAGCAACTCGTTGAAGTACTCACTCCATCTATCGACTCTCTCTTGTTTCTCGGTTAGCATTCTCCCATTCTTATCTTTCACACCCTTACTGTTTCCTTTGCTACCTTCCCAAACTTTCTTGACTTCTTTCCAGAACAGTTTCTTACACTCCCTCCTTTTTACACTCAGATTCCTTCCAAATTCTTCATCTACTCTTCTCTTACTTTCCTTCACTACTCTCTTCACCACTCTCGTTCTCTCCACGGCAGCTAAAGGAGCTCTGAACTCCTATTAGCTGTTGGAAGGACTCTCGTCTTTGAAGTATTTTTTCGCGACCTGCTATTGGCTAATATCAGGAGTTTTGGTGTTTGAAGTCTGTTTCGTGGGTTCCTATTGGCTGGTTAAAGTCTTGGTGTTTGAAGTCTGTTTCGTGGGTTCCTATTGGCTGGTTGAAGTCTTGGTGTTTGATGTATGTTTCGCAAGCTACTATTGGTTCAAAACAGGAGTCTTAGTGTTTGAAGTCTGTTTTGTGGGTTCCTATTGGCTGGTGAAGTTGGCCCTTTGTGTGGCTTCCTGAGCGTGGCGGTGCACTCGGGCCGCGGCGCCTCTCCGGGGATTCCCCGACCTTTGTTTACATCCAGGACTTTTGTGTCACTTTTTCGGCGGCTGGTTCTTTGCGTTTCTTATTCTTGTTCTCCGACCCCGCTTTTTGGAAATTAAAAACAAACTTGTTCATGAAGGAGAATTTACATAACGATTTTTCTCTCAACCCTGTATCCGCAATTTTTTTCCGGCAATTTTTTAACTGATTTCGGCAACTAATATGACAGTAGATGCACGTAAATATTTTAGTTCGTTTATTTCCATCTGACTGTAAATTATCATGATTCCATCTTGATTTTTCAGCTATTACGAAAATATCATGGTGAAATATTATGCTAATCATGAAAACTTGCCATAAATATGACCTAGATTCTTATTTATCCATTAAGTATTGAGAAAGCACATGCTAAAGTATTACATTTACCTTCAGCTGAAGTATAACCGACAATAGGATGCCAGATGAAAGTTCCGAGAGAGAGAGAGAGAGAGAGAGAGAGAGAGAGAGAGAGAGAGAGAGAGAGAGAGAGAGAGAGAGAGAGAGAGAGAGAGAGAAAAGAAGAGAGAGAGAGAGAGAGAGAGAGAGAGAGAAAAAAGAGAGAGAGAGAGAGCGAAGAGAATACCTCCTTCTTCAGTGGTTGGTTGGCCTGGATATCAAAGGTTACCAGAGGGTTTTGTGTGGGCGGGCCTGTGGAACTTAACACTCTCTGATCCGACGTCTTGGGGGTTATTATGATATTGTGTTTAATTATTTTGGACATTTTGGCTTGCTAAACGATCACCCCCGAAGACCGACTTCAAGCTAATTTTTTACATTTATTATGTTTATATTATTATTATTATTATTATTATTATTATTATTATTTATGTATTTATTTTTATTTTATTATATTTGTATGTAATGAATTGGGACAAAACGTCTTAAAATTGTGAAAAATATGACGAAGAAGCATCTCAAAATCGTTGAACTGATGGAAAACATCTCAAAATGTTAAACTTTGTGACTTGGAACGTTTTAGAATTGCCAAATTGATGGGGCGAAACGTCTTCTATCCAGCGCCTCACAGTTACAGTCTTACAAACCCTACCTCTTCAACCACCGTCGTTTGAAGAATGGCTTCATTAATTACTTGGTGGCCAAACTATATGTAGAGTCTGCGAGTTTATATCAATTCAAATTCCATGTATTAGTTATTTATTTACTTGTATTTAATGTGTAGTTGTTTCGCCATTTACGAGCAAATTATTATAACGCTTTCTCTGCCCCCTTCAAGGTAATAATAAACCCTCCATCCCAGCTTAATTTGTATACAGGGTGTCCCGAAATAGACGTGCCAAACTTCATGATTAGGTTAGGAAATATAGTCTAAGCACAAAATCATCTATAAGCAAAATTCCAGATGTTACTGATATTGCCTGTTGAAAATGGAATTTTCTTCAGTATTTCCCCATAAGGCTGGTCTAGCTGTCCTAGAGCTTACCACACCCCCATCTAAGTGCAGTTATTTAACCATGTTATTATCAAAATATTATAATTCCGTAAGTTGCAATATCATCACAGACATATTAGCTCACTTTGGACCTGCTGGAAACTATTTGACATGGAAGAGTCCATTACAGCGATGCAGGGGAGGACACTATATAAAACCCTAAATACCTCCTAAATGGTTGAGATATAGAATTGGTGTTATATAATAGTTTATGCTTAGAATCATCTGTTTAATCATATCCTGAAATTTGGCACGTATATGTCAGTACACCCTGAATATTATTGGGTAGAAAAGAATTCCGGCCCAAGGCCGGTTTATCCAAAGTTTCAGGCTCGCTCTCGCTTGTCCAGAATGTATCGACAACTGAATGGGGCGAAACGTCTAAAAATCATAAAGCTAATGGGGCGAAATGTGTTCCAACAATGACTGGCGTTTTTCTATCTATCTATCAATCAATCTATCTACCTATCTACATACAGTATGTATTCACATATTTAGATCTCACAAAGGCAATGTATATACTGCAATATCTATTTGTTTGTCAATTAAATATAATATTCTAGAATTCCTATATAAATTGCAAAGTGCCCATCAAGATTTCTCAGTTATATTGAAGATTGTGTTGTGAAATATGGTGCTGATTATAACCTTGGTCTTAATAGGATGCAGAGACATAGTAATTTCATATTATTCCATTAAATATCGAGAAATGAGCTACCATAAGGGATTCTATTTACCGCCAGCTGAAAACAAAATGTATATAGGAATTCTATAATATTATATTTAATTGACAAACAAATAGATATTGCAGTATATACATTGCCTTTGTGAGATCTAAATATGTGAATACATACTGTATGTAGATAGATAGATAGATTGATAGATAGATAGATAAACATAGCAATGTAAATATAGATATAAATATAGAATTATATATGATATGCATAAATAAGTACACAAGCATAACACGTAAACCAAACGGGTACTCAAACATACATACAGTACACACACACACACAGCCATCCCCACAACAAAATATATATATATATATATATATATATATATAAAATAATCCTACGGGAAAAATATATTAACATCGACAGGCAAAAGCCTAATGTCAAAACGATGGGGCTAAAAGGGAAACAGGCGTAGGAGGTGCATATTGGGGGGGGGGGATCTAGGGAACGGCGCCCCCCGACAAAAAGGCATGAAAAGAGCCGATATATTAGATTTGCCGCATCGTAAACACAGCGGCAGACATAAATCTACATCAATGTTGTCAAATCCCTTTAGTATCTAGAAACACTCGATTCATTCACCTCGAAATCTTCTTTTCATAAGTGAGATTTTTTTTTTTTTTTTTTAGTCATACATGATAAGATTTATTTCTTAGTGACGGAATCAATTTTGTTGCTCTACGCTGCACCGACTCGAGTTTCTCAATGTCCTTGCTCAGATAAGGAAACCAAAATTGCACGCCATATTCAAGATGGGGCCTCACTATGCTTTTAAATATAGGTACTATAATGTTCTCATTATTATAAGTAAAATGTCTCTTAATATATCCCAATGCTCGATTGGCCTTGTTCGCAGCTGCTGCACATTGATCTGAGGTCTTTAGGTTTTCAGATATAAGAACCCCCAGGTCTTTAACTAATGCACTTGTTTTGATTGGCTGGTCTTTCATCTTGTATTCATATTCACATTGTCACATCCCTCGCCACTGTGAAGCTTCGAGAGTTTCTGCTGTGCTCAACCCCTTTCGACTCTCTATAGCTCGGCACTCAGTTGTTTTGTTGTGCCAGCCAGGGTCGACTATGACGTCTCAGTTGAGTGGGTCAATTGATTAATTTTGTATATTATTTAATGTTCTTAATAATAGATGGCGCTGTACTTGCCAATCTTCTGTTTTCTAGTTACCTTTCTGTACGTGTATAAGGGGTTCAGGCTGTGACGGAGGGTGTTGTAATTCATCTTGAATTCATATGAAATCAGTATATACTCAACCAGCGTCTTGGATATAAATTATCGGCTCCTGGATATTTGTGTGGAGGTGTTATCCTGTATTGTGTGCTACTAAATACCGCTAGCTGTGCTGATAACCAGGTAGTAGTGTCTTGTCTGTCATAGCCTCATAACCAGGTAGTAGTGTCTTGTCTGTCATAGCCTCATAACCAGGGAGTAGTGTCTTGTCTGTCATAGCCTCATTCCTATTATTACGTGTGTCATTAGTTTACATTAGTATATAAGGTGCTTTTCTTTTTTCCTTTATTTTTGTTTGTTCATAGAGATAAATTATTATAATTTATATATTAATATTCATATACATATATTATTTTCCTTTTAATCTAGTTACTTGCAATTCTTTATATAATATAGACTCTTTTCTTTTATAATTAATTATATATATATATATTAAAATTATCTTTATTTGTCTTAACCATCATATTATGTGCATTAGTTTGGTACAAAGGGGTTAGTGGTGTGGTCAAGTTTGTAAGATCAAAGTGGCTTATGATATAATAACTTGCATAAATAAACTGCTATATAAACTATAACTACCATCTCTAAAATAGACTACGGAGTCTTGGCATAAGTCTGTTAAACAGACTATTACTCTCCTCACTGAATTCACTTCTAATCTATTCAGTCTAGTGTGACAATTTGGGAGTTACCATACCCGTAGTGCTTACCAGGCCTAATTAAAACTCCTCAAAACTTCCGGGTTGTAACAAAATTGAATGGCATCTGCCATTTCTCCGACCACTCTACTATTTTATTTAAACCAGATTGCAGTTTATTTCTGTCTTGTTAATACTGATTTTTCTATCTTCGTGTCATCTGCGAACTTTGAGATGGTATTAATGAGAGAGAGAGAGAGAATGTGAGATTGCGAGAGAGAGAGAGAGAGAGAGAGAGCGCGCGAGAACGAGAGCAAAAAATCGGCTTTGGAAATATCCTTACGAGTTTCGAGATTATTCATAATTATGCAATATTAATGTTTGCTGTGTATATTGTTCAGACGATATCAATAATATACTACACTTTGGTTTTGAGTATATATCCATTGAACACTATTTGGTCAGACGTCGCGTGATATTTTGTTTAATTACGATTGAGATTTTTGTTTTGCCATTTTCGAGCAATGTATTTTAGTTCGTCCCCTATGCTAACAAAAACGCCTTTCTCAGACTTCCTTCAAGCTAAAAAGAAAAAGAAAAAAGAAATTGCCCACCCAAAGATGGTCAAAATGGTTAATTTGTGCACATTGCCTTATATTTCTGTGTTTGATTGCATATACTTCCCGTCTCTCACTCTCTCTCTCTCTCTCTCTCTCTCTCCCACTCTCGCTCTCACTAATAGAAGATGGCCAGATAGACGATAACCGGTGACACACACACGGCAAATATGCTCAACAAATATTTTAGTTCAGTTTTCACAGAAGTTATCGATCATACCCCTGAAAATAACACCTCAACTCATGTGATAGGAGATTTCTCCATCAGTGTTAGCGAAGTACAAAGCAAATTGAGTAATTTAAATGTACATAAGGCCCCGGGACCCGACATGGTCCACCCAAAAATAATTAAGAATATTAAGGACGAGATAGCAAAACCCCTGACACAGCTGTTTAACTTATCATTACTACAGGGGATTGTACCAGGCGATTGGAAAGATGCGAACATTATGACAATATACAAGAAGAGTAGCAAGGCCAAAGCAAGTAACTACAGACCAATTAGTCTAACTTCAATTATAGGAAAAATCATGGAAAAAATCATTAGAGATATGATAGTAGATTACCTCGAATCAAACAACCTAATCAAAAATAGTCAACACGGCTTTAGATCAAATAAGTCATGCTTAACAAATTTGATTGAATTTTATAACGCTTTCGACAAGGTGCCACTCCGGAAACTATTGGCTAAACTGGAGAGGATAGGTAACCAAGGTAAAATTCATTCTTGGATACAAAATTGGCTTACAGACAGAAGACAGAGAGTGGTGATAAATGGAGTGGACTCAGAGTGGGAGCCTGTTACTAGTGGAGTTCCACAGGGTTCGGTCCTTGGACCGGTCCTGTTTCTCATTTACATTAACGATATTGATGTAGGGGTAAACAACACCATTTCCAAATTCGCCGACGATACAAAGATAGGAAATCCAGTCCTGACCGAAGAAGATAGAAATGCGTTGCAGTCTGATTTAAACAAGATATCAGAGTGGTCTGAAAAATGTCAGGTGCTGCAGGTTGGTAGCAGAAATATGAAATACAAATATGAAATGAATGGCCAACAAATAAAAACCACAATGCTAGTAAAAGACCTAGGGGTTCTAATATCTGAAAACCTAAACACTTCCGACCAATGTATAGCAGCTGCAAATAAGGCAAACAGAGCATTGGGCTTTATTAAACGAAAATTTACATATAAACATGAGAACGTAATATTGCCACTGTTCAAAAGTATGGTGAGGCCCCACCTTGAATATGGTGTTCAGTTCTGGTCACCTTATCTGAGCAAAGACATTGTAAGACTCGAGTCAGTACAGCGTAGAGCGACGAAGATGATACCCTCATTACGAAATAAACCATAAGAAAGACTTAAACAATTGAACCTGTTCTCATTAAAAAAAAAGAGGAGGTTGAGGGGTCCGCTTATTGAGTGCTTTAAGATAGTAAATGGCTTCGACAAAGTCGATATAAATGCTCTATTCACATTAAACAATAATACTCAAACTCGCAGAAATGGAATGAAATTAAAAACCAAAAAGGCAAACCTAGATGTCACAAAGTTTCTTCACCTACAGTGTGGTGACAGAGTGGAATAAACTACCAGCGAGAGTGGTGGAGAGCAAAACAATAAACACCTTCAAGGGAAGGTTTGACCTATATCTAGCGGGAGCTGGGGTGATCTGGAAAAAAAAAAAAAATATATATATATATATATACAGTATATACATATATCTATAGTCTCATTTAAGGGGATACTAGTGAATAATTAATGACTATAGATATTTGTACGAATCAGATTTTTAATGACCGATCTAATATATACATATATATATATATATATATACAGGGTGTATGTGTATATATATATATGTATATATATAATATATATGTGTATATATGTATATATATACAGTATATATATATATTTATATATTAACCTGACAAGCGCGATATAGACCTAGGGGCTAGGGTAGTTATTTGTGCATTTCTGGCCTTGGATTCTGACAGAATTCGTTATATTTACAATATAGACCATTATTTGTTTTCGGTATGCTTTTATTTTACATATATGATGTATATATGAACCTTCAAGAGTGTTAAAATAAGTTGGAAAAGCATTTGGGTGGTGAAAAATGAAGATATTGGCCACCCGGTCATAATCTCAGGCGAGAGAGAGCCACAGGCAACCATCCCCTCTCGGTGTCTGTGAGTCAACTGAGACGAGCGGGGCGGTGTGTGCCGGTGTCTGGGTGTTGCATAACGATCTTTTATGCAACCCACTTGTGCTACATTATCGCGGGAGAGAAAAATAACCGATAAATGATGATAATAAGAGGAAAAATAGGTGATAATTGAGGAGGGGGGGGGAGGAGGGAATGAGGTGGGGAAGGAGGGGAGGGGGAGGGGTGAGAAACCCATGGATGAGTACTAGAGGGGAATTATCTCACCTAGAGACAAATTCCTTTGTTTTGATAGGCCCTTTTTTTTTTGGAAGGCTTTTTTTATGGTCTTGCTTCCGTGAGGCCTATCGCGTTCCCTATAGGAAGCCTTCCGTGAGGCCTATCGCGCTTGCCGGGTTAAGTAAATATCACAAATACATGTGAGCCACTAAATGTTTTAATCTCTCAGTGGGGTTCGAACCACCGACCATCAGGACGATAGCCGACGCTTTAACCAGCTCCACCTCGGCAGTCTAAAAGACACTCGACCTTCTATCCTATTTATGTTAGGGAGAAGGGAAACCCACTAGGCGAATGTATTTCAATTCATACCTAGTCGTAGGATCCATATTCCAGAATACCATACAAGAATTTCTAAGTGTCCCGACGCAACTCGGGCAGAAATTGATTTAATTTAATTCTAACCCACCATGCATGAGAGTTTTTAACACCCTAAGAGCGGGGCCGTTTGTAACTTCTATTACCTGCCAAGCAAGCAGATTTACCCTAAACGAGCTTCATTCCATGCTCTTTTTCATGCATAAACAAGAGCCAGAGCGTAATACAATTATGGATCCGTGAAAGGGCGATAATTGAGCTTTCCAACGACACCTGAACCATCCTTGCACGACCACGGGTTGTCTTGCAACGATGATGCAACGCGAGTACAAAAACCCTAAAATACGGTAATTTCCTTACATATTTCCCTGTCTAGGGAGGCAGTGGATGTGGATAGGTGTGGAGGAGGGACCAGTCGCGGTACGGGAGCCGTGCCGAACGGTCAGAGCCCACCCGGGCTCCTGTCACCGCTCGGACTCTCTCTCAGAGCCAATTATGTGCTCAACATCGCATTGGACTTTAGTCGGGCCCCGCTATTTAGTCCTTGGTTCTCTTGACCGTCTTAAGTCGGGCGCCGATAGACAAGGGTTAATATTAAGTAGTTCCACCACTGCCGTGGTGGAGTTGGTTAAAGCGTCGGCTATCGTCCTGACGGTTGGCGGTTTGAACCCCACTGAGAGGTTAAAACATTTCGTGGCTCACGTGTATTTGTGATATATACTTATTATTAATAACTCCTGCTTGGTGGGTTAGAATTAAATTAATTCAATTTCGGCCCGAGTTGCGTCGGGACACTTGGAAATCCTTGTATGGTATTCTGGAATATGGATCCTACGACTATGTATGAATTGAAATACATTCGCCAACTGGGTTTCCCTTCTCCTTAACATAAATAGGATAGAAGGTTGAGTGTCTTTTATACTGCTGTGGTGGAGTTGGTTAAAGCGTCGGTCATCGTCCTGACAGTCGGCGGTTCGAACCCCACTGAGATATTAAAATATATATATATATAGTTAGTAAAGCAAGGTAATACATTTTCTTTAATGCATACAAGGTTAAAAAAAGTAGTAATATCAGCATTCAATATTTTATTGTTCAGCATTTCAATATTTTTGATTAATTTTAGTTGGAGTTCAGTCAGCAGGAGTAGGTTAGCAAAATGCATTTTACTAACCTCCTCCTCCTGACTGAACCCCAACGAAAATTAATCAGAAATATTGAAACGCTGAACAATAAAATATTGAATGCTGATATTGCTACTTCTTTAACCTTGTATGCATTACAGAAAATATATATATATATGTATGTATGTATCTATATGTATGTATATTTATAATTTGTAAGGCCAGACTGCCTAGTAAGGACCCCGAGGTCTGTGTTTCTATGTAGCTCTATGTAGCTATGTAGCTCTCTTACCTTCCTTCAGCAGTCTCGCAGTAATAAGAGATACACCGTCGGCCTTGATTTCTTAACACTCATTTGTATTTACATACTCTCTCTCTCTCTCACACCTTCCTTTAGCAGTGCAGCAGTAAGAGTTATACCGTCGGCCATTATTTATTAACTCATTATTATTTACCTACGCTCTCTCTCTCTCACTCTCTCTCTTCACCTTCCTTTAGCGGTAATAAGAGTTATACTGTCGGCCATGATTTATTAACACTCATTGTTATTTACCTACTTTCTCTCTCTCTCTCCACCTTCCTTTAGCGGTAATAAGAGTAATACTGTCGGCCATGATTTATTAACACTCATTGTTATTTACCTACTCTCTCTCTCTTCACCTTTCTTTAGCGGTAATAAGAGTTATACTGTCGGCCATGATTTATTAACACTCATTGTTATTTACCTACTCTCTCACTCTCTCTCTCTCTCTTCACCTTTCTTTAGCGGTAATAAGAGTTATACTGTCGGCCATGATTTATTAACACTCATTGTTATTTACCTACTCTCTCTCACTCTCTCTCTCTCTCTCCACCTTCCTTTAGCGGTAATAAGAGTAATACTGTCGGCCATGATTTATTAACACTCATTGTTATTTACCTACTCTCTCTCACTCTCTCTCTCTCTCTTCACCTTTCTTTAGCGGTAATAAGAGTTATACTGTCGGCCATGATTTATTAACACTCATTGTTATTTACCTTCTCTCTCTCTCCACCTTCCTTTAGCGGTAATAAGAGTAATACTGTCGGCCATGATTTATTAACACTCATTGTTATTTACCTACTCTCTCTCACTCTCTTCACCTTTCTTTAGCGGTAATAAGAGTAATGCTGTCGGCCATGATTTATTAACCTGACAAGCGCGATATAGACCTAGGTGCTAGGGTAGTTATTTGTGCATTTCTAGCCCTGGATTCTGACAGAATTTGTTATATTTACAATATAAACCATTATTTGTTTTCGGTATGCTTTTATTTTACATATATGATGTATATATGAACCTTCAAGAGTGCTAAAGTAAGTGGGAAAAGCATTTGGGTGGTGAAAAACGAAGATATTGGCCACCCGGTCATAATCTCAGGCGAGAGAGAGCCACAGGCAGCCCTCCCCTCTCGCTGTCTGGGAGTCAACTGAGACGAGCGGGGCGGTGTGTGCCGGTGTCTGGGTGTTGCATAACGATCTTTTATGCAACCCACTTGTGCTACATTATCGCGGAAGAGAAAAATAACCGATAAATGATGATAATAAGTGGATAAATAGGTGATAATTGAGGAGGGGGGGAGGGGGAGGGGTGAGAAACACATGGATGAGTACTAGAGGGGAATTATCTCACCTAGAGACAAAATCCTTTGTTTTGATAGGCCCTTTTTTTTTTTTGGAAGGCTTTTTTTTATGGTCTTGCTTCCGTGAGGCCTATCGCGTTCCCTATAGGAAGCCTTCCGTGAGGCCTATCGCGCTTGCCGGGTTAACACTCATTGTTATTTACCTACTCTCTCTCTCTCTCTTCACCTTTCTTTAGCGGTAATAAGAGTAATACTGTCGGCCATGATTTATTAACACTCATTGTTATTTACCTACTCTCTCTCACTCTCTCTCTCTCTCTTCACCTTTCTTTAGCGGTAATAAGAGTTATACTGTCGGCCATGATTTATTAACACTCCTTGTTATTTACCTACTCTCTCTCACTCTCTCTCTCTCTTCACCTTTCTTTAGCGGTAATAAGAGTTATACTGTCGGCCATGATTTATTAACACTCATTGTTATTTACCTACTCTCTCTCACTCTCTCTCTCTCTCTTCACCTTTCTTTAGCGGTAATAAGAGTTATACTGTCGGCCATGATTTATTAACACTCATTGTTATTTACCTACTCTCTCTCACTCTCTTCACCTTTCTTTAGCGGTAATAAGAGTTATACTGTCGGCCATGATTTATTAACACTCATTGTTATTTACCTACTCTCTCTCTCTCTCCCCCCCACCTTTCTTTAGCAGTGCAGTATTAAGAGTTATACTGTCGGCCATGATTTATTAACACTCATTGTTATTTACCTACTCTCTCTCTCTCTCTCCCCCCCACCTTTCTTTAACAGTGCAGTATTAAGAGTTATACCGTCGGCCATGATTTATTAACATTCATTTGTATTTACCCACTGGATCATACCAGGCGTGCGTGTATGTGTGTTGTTACGAGTGGAGATTCGGGGAAAGCAGATGCTCCAATAGCCTAGCCCACAGCACTGTCCAAAGAGGAACGCTGTAGCAAAACGACGACAATGCTGTAGTCCTGCACCCAACAATGCTCACCATACTACACTAACCCTGCAACAGACACGCTCTTAATATCTGACTCACACACCAAGACATGCAGGTTCTCTAGAAAAACGGGTTATCTTCCTGTTTGCTCTTTCAAAGCAGTAGGAGACACAAACATATCTACTGTCTCAGAGTCGGGACCTATCCGACTCTGGGATGATAGTGCTAGTGGTATGGTAGAGTACTTCACAGGTTAGTCTGAACTGCACAACAAATGGTAAACAAAACTGCTGCTAGACTCCCAGAACAACCCATATCATGCCCAATCGCTCTGGAATTGAGAATAATACAAATAAAAAACCATGGAAAGAGTCTCATGCAGCAGCCCAACAATACACAAGGTTTGGCATCTCAGTAGGTTGTGACTGGCTTCTAAGAGCACCGAACAAACCACTGTAGATGTCAACCTCAATAAAACATAGGATACACATACAATAAGAAATATCAATGCAGTAGAAGGAAAAGAAATGGAAGAAAAAGTGTGTGAAGTTTAAGTCTAGATTTCCAAACGGCTGCAGTAATTCTATCTAACAAAATGCAATTCAATCTTATATCTAAACTATTAATGTTAGGACATAACTTACAGTAAATGTTCAAAATGATTCCAGCCTTGCTCTGCTACTATCAACTAAGGAACATAAAACATATATGTGGTATTCAGGGAACTAAAAGAGCAAGCCCAACAACACAGAGCAGCGCATGTTGTCGGTTCAGGGTCTCTGACGGGAATGACTTACTAACGCGGCCAATGGAGTCAGCCAGGGGCCCGTGTGGGAAGGAAGGACTCCAGGCGCCGCTAGACTACATCATTATATCAGGCACCTGGGCTCTCATTAACAGCACAAAAGTAATCAAATAAATATAAGACATCAATGTGCAAACTTATGATAAACTAACATAATCCCACAATGGAAAAAAGAGGTAATTACACTCGTGGCGACAAAGATAATGTTTCGCACAGAACAGCGCCCTACTGACGACCCCAGCTCTCACGTGGGAACAAGATAGAAAGAAATATAAAGCAGGCCTCCCCCAAACTAGGCTACGTGGTAATTCAGACAACACACTTACAACTGAAGCAGCTAGCTCAGTTGGAAGTGACAGTGTGTGTGTGTGAGTGTGTGTGTGTGTGGTTATTTGTATACATAGGTCTGCTTGAGTTTCTATGTGCCTGGTATGATGTAAATGTGGATGCTTTTTAGGATCGTAGCTCACGCATTAAGTGATATTATGTATAGTGTTAAAATGGTTTAAGTGATATTATGTATAGTGTTAAAATGGTTTAAGTGATATTATGTATAGTGTTAAAATGGTTTTTTGTATGTGTGTGTGTGTGTGTGTGTACGGTAGGTAATAAATGTGGATGTTTATCTAGGATCGTATATCTCATTAATTAAGTTATTTTAAATAGTGTTTAAATGGCTGTATGTGTGTGTGTGTGTGTTTCCTTGTGTACATAATTATGTCTGCGTGGGTGTCTATGTGTACGGAAGGTAGAATGTGGATGTTTATTTAGGATCGTATCTCTTGAATTAATTGGTTATATATAATTTTAATATGGCTTTGTGAGTGTGTGTGTGTGTGTGTGTGTGTCTGTCTGTCTTTTTCGGCTAATGGGAATGCAGTTTACGTTTCCCTTGTTTCATGTTGTTTTGTTATTGTCTGTTGGTGTGTGAGGGAGGGTCTTTATATTATGATCGGGGGGGGGGCGGGGGGTGAAATATATCATCTTTGAGGGGGAGGGGAAGGGGAGGGTGTTGGTTGGGAGAATGGATGGGTTTTGTGTGGTGTTTGGAATATGTATGTTAGAATTGACTTTATATGTAGTGTGTTTGTGTATCTGCGCTAGCAGGCCTGGGTTTCTATGTGGATAACTTTAGAATAATCTTACACATGGTGTTTTCTAGTGAAATGTTAAAGGTGCACATATATATCTGACATAATATATATATGTATGTGGATTTTTGTCATAATCAAGGTGCTTTCTTTACTTACACAAAAGTAGACAGGCACGCACATACCCATATGTACAGTATATATCACACCCACACACACACACACACACACACTCACACAGAATGATTAACATTGCACAATCCATACCATTCCCAGGTAATCATAAATAGCCCAACAAATTACCTATGCGCCAAGTTAACCCTCAGGAAACATATAGTGATTCCTGAAAATTAGTTGCAGGTAAAAACATCAAAATAAAGAATAGGTCTATTGGGCCTAAAACAAATCTAAATAAATACAAAAATATATACCGTTGGAATCGAAACGACGCGAGGAATCCATAATTATTAACCCTTGAAAACACAAAATTCGAACATGACCTGCCAAGGTACTCGGCTTCACCTAGACTAACCCAAGTTTGTTTTTTTAAATAACGTTTGATTCTGGGCGAATGGCTATTCGAAAATGAAATATACGACCCTTAGTCGAAGGTGTTGGGCGAGAGCAATCGAATGGCACCAGGTAGAATTAATTTGGAATTTTAGTTTGGGTTACAGAAGACTTTTAAAGTTGAAAAAGTGCTCATTTCGCGCGTTTCTGGAGTTCGATTCAAAATCTAAATCCTAAAGTAATGGTCCGATTTTAATTTTGTTTGTGCCATTCGATTCAGTGGGTGAAAGTGTACTAGTGGAAGAAAATTAAGCAAAATACAAACATAAATAACCCGTCCATGGGTAATTTAGAAGTTCTCCTAATCAAAATTAGGCCTATTGGGCCTACACAATGGTATAAATCCAAAATTTCATATACCGTTGGAATCGCAACGATAAGACGAATATATATATACAGTATATATACCTCGAAAACACAATATTAAACATAAACAATCAAAATAAGAAAAATAGGTCTATTAGGCCTAAATATGGTAAATATTATATATATAAATATATATATATATATATATACCGTTGGAATCGCAACGAGAGGAATCCATATATACCCTTGAAAACAAAACAAATATATAATAACAAACAGGGCTATTGGGCCTATAAATGGTCTAAATAAATAAATAAAAAAAATACTGTTGGAATTGCAACGACGAGAGGAATCCATTATATACCCTTGAAAACACAACATTCTAACAAGACCTGCCAAGGTACTCGACTTCGCCTGGAAAAAGTGCTCTTGTCAGCTGGTAAAAAAACAAATGCTCTTCTCGGTCTTTGATGTTGAACATATTAATCATGAGACAATTTGAGGATGTGGCAATTACGTGACTTTAGGCTCTGGCTCCTGTTTCTCTCGCTCTCGCTCTCTTTCTCGCTCGCTTTATCTCTCTCTCTTTCTTTCTCGTCTATTTATCTATCTATATCTTTCTACCTATCTATCTATTTGCCATATCTATCGACCTATTTATCTATATCTATATAATTATCTCTTTATCTCTCTCTCTCCCCCCCCCTCCCTCTCTCTCTCTCTCTCTCTCTCTCTCTCTCTCTCTCTCTCTCTCTCTCTCTCTCTCTCTCTCTCTCTCTCTCTCTCTTTATATACAGTATATATACATATATATATATATATATATATATCTATTATACTGTACAGTATATATATATATACAGTATATGCCTGTCGGTTTTTTTTCTTTTTTCTTTTATCTGCACAGACTATACCGCTATATCTGTCAGTGGGTTTAAAATTGTATATATTGTTCAAGAAACTTATGTTATACCAGGGATCGAACCTGGGCTACACAAATGCATGTCCTACTCACTAAGCTTCTACTCACACCACCACCAACACTATACATGTATATAAGGCGGTGTTACACGGCGTTATTTTTTTCAATGTTCACGGGCAGTTGTCCAATTCCGAGTTTCGTTCCATAAGGAAGATGGAGCTGTAGATATTGATATTCAATAGAACTACCTGTTAAAATGCGGTTGTAGTACATATTATATAAATTCATAAAACCCAATTCAACATACTGTACCCATTAGAAACCTACATCAATATTGCATTTCTATTTACCATCGATATCTACAATTTCAGGTTATAAGGAAGTTGGAGCAACTTCCTTATAACCTTTAACTCGCAAGTGGGCAATTGTAGTCTGGCAGCTTCAAATTACACGTTTCATAAGAATTAAGCCACCTAACGTAATCTACCTTCGATTTAGTTTCAGATTCCAAGGCGAAAGAGCATCAAAATAGTACGAGAAAATACCTGCTCGTCCAAAAATTGCTGGAAACTTCGCTCGTGTGACACCGGCTTTATTATAATTATGTTTGCGATATTTTTGCATTATGGCGGATGCTACCTTGGTGTAGTAGTATAACGTAATTCTGCTAACACAAATTTATAAAATGTGTATTTATGTATTCCAGGTTCGATCCCCACCATAGACACAATGTTTCAATAGCATCTTGGCTATCTCATTATAAAGCTATGTTCAATTATATAGATGCATAGTATTAGTAGTAGTAGTATTAGTATTAGTAGTAGTAGTAATAGTAAAGTAGTAGTAGTTGTATTAATAGCATTAATAGTAGTAGTTGTTGTTGTTGTTATAGTATTTGTTTATTTGTATTTAATGTTTGTGTTTAGATTATGGGTGTTTGTTTTGGTGGTGATAATTGATTGGAATAAAGCATGTGTATAATAATGATGTGTCTGTGTTATGTGTTTGTTTTGAGTACATGCATATATTAAAGACGTGTATGCTCCCTTTGTATATATTTGACACACACATACACATATCTCACCCACACACACACACGTACACAATCACATACACACACACACACACACTGCGCTACCAGCTACCATTCAGGCACTGCGCAATTAGCAGTTAGGCTAATGTTTTCATTTCTTTGTGTCTCTCCTGGAAACTTTGAATGATGGGACGTGTTGGATGTGTGTGTGTGTGTTTGATAATGTGTGTCAATAGTTTTTGTGTGTTTGATATGTGTCTAATTGTTGTGTATGCGTGTAGTTTGTGTGTGTATTTTCGAATGTGTTCCAATATGTGTATTTGATGTGTAAATATTGAGCATGTGCATTGTGTGTGTGGGGTGTGAACGGGCGGCAATTAGTGATGTATGCTTGATATAATTATGTATGTAAGTATTCTACAGTAGGCTACATGTGTGTAGTGAGTGTGTGTGTGTGTCGGTGACCGGGTGTAATCATGGTGCAGCAGAGGTCCTCATATTTTGTCAATATATCTGGAAATACTGACGTTACAGTGTAGTGACCTATGCCAATTAAGCATTAAGGATTCGCGCCGTTTGTGATTGTATCTGGAAGAAAACTATGTGAGTGGGTGATGAAATATTAACTAACATACTATACACTACCCAGCCTTCTCGCCCACAGTCAGCGCCACCTGTTGTTCACCATACACACCACCCACACCAACATTTCTACCAACACTTCTACCACTACCACTATCTTTCCCCATCGCCTTTCTCCATATTGGTGATATGAATCTATCTAGTGGAAGTTAAATTAAGGTACTGGTAACTTAAGAAGAGAAACCCTAAATAGAAAATGGAAAAGTGAATTACACGTCTGTAAACAACCTCCCCGCCCTCCCCCTATCCAACCCTTCCTCTCCCCTCCCCTCATCCACCCCCCCCCCCCCCCCCCCCCCCTCCTTCTCCCTACCTAGAAACATGTCTCATAGAACAAGCCTATCCCCTCCGGGAAATTCATGCTCAAAGTGTACCAAGCCTTGCATAATTGAGTGTTTAACCCTTGTCTGGCGAGGGTGGACTTAAGTCGGGCTAGAGAACACCTGCCTAAAGAGCAGGGCCCGACTTAAGTCTGTGTGCAATTTTTGAGCAATAATGGCTCTGAGAGAGAGACGAGCGACGGGAGGAGCGTAGGTCGGCTCATGACCGTTCGGCACGGGTCCCGCGCGACTACTGCCATCTACTCCACACACACCCACACTCACTGCCTCACTACACAGGGAATTATGTAAGGAAATTACCGTATTTTTAGGGATTTTGCACTCGTCTTGCACGATCGTTGCAAGAGAACGCGTGGTCGTAGAAGGATGGTTCTGGTGTCATTGTAAAGCTCAATTATCGCCCTTTCAGGGATAAATAATTTTATTACGCTCTGGCTCTTGTTTATGCATGAAAAAGAGCACGGAAACAAGCTCGTTTAGGGTAAAACCCCCGCTTGGCAGGTAGTAGAAGTTACCGACCTAGCCGCTCGTGGAGTGTTAAAGTGTGAACACTGTAATTGTTTTATCCATGTTGCCTGTTCTGAACTTCCATCATACCACCTAGTAAATTATTTCAACTCTAGAATCCACTACAATTGTGAGAGTTGTGTACAATTAAAGTTTAAGGATAAATATGATGAACAGTATGCATGGGTACAATCAATCATCGAACGTGATGTTACCAGTACCAGTGCAGTGGTACAACCTTACACAAGATGAGGACAAAACATTACATGATTCTGAATCTGAAAAAGAGACACAAACCAGTGTTAATGAAACAAATGCCTCTATACCACAATTGAAAGAAAAGGTGGACAAGATCTATTTCTATTAGAAACAAAAGAGTTGTAAATTCGGCCGAGAAGGTCGTGATTGCAGATATAATCACCCTAAGATCTGTCCAGCCTACCAAGCTCATGGCCCCAACCCTGCACATGGATGTGTAAAGGGTCGTCAGTGTGAGAACTTTCACCCTATGATCTGTAAAGGATCAGCAGAGGCATCCGAGTGCTTTAACCAAAGATGTGGGAAACTTCACCGTAAAGGCACTCGTCGTCGACCTCTGAACTCCAGACTACCACCAACGACTGCTTACCAGGTACCACCTACTAATGTTTAAAATCCAGGACCCAGAAGTTTACCACCACCTGGTCCAGTGGTTGAGCCAAGACCATCTGCTGGACCAGGACCCACAGTTTATGTTTGGCCAGGACCAACTACTATCCCACCTACTTCTACAGTAACTACACCCACTGCTACTCCACCACTTATTCCTAAGCCTATACATCCATTTATTGCAGCTCCCCCTGTACAGAACCAACCAAGACCAAGTGATGGACCAGAAAATGTTCTTATAAAACAAGTGCAAATCCTTCAAATGCAAATGAATCATATCCTCAAGATGAAAGCATGGCAACAAGACCAAAGCATCAATTGGCATCCATCCCATGTGCCGATAGGCCATCCCTAAAGAGTCCTCTCACCAGATCATATGTTTCCATAATTTATGGGTAGGCTGAACCTAGGATGAGGCCCGAAAATCAAAATTTCAAATTTTGTTGTTCTTTTTCTAAAATGCTTCTTTCAACATAGGAGAATAGCATAGGAGGGAACAAAAAACATATCACATCCATAACCCACCGGGGCGGGGGTTCGCCCACGCCCCCCAAAAAACTAAATATTTTGCCTTCAGCCACCAAATGTTTTTGTTTGTGTCTTTTGTCTAAAAGGCTTCTGTAAGCAATAGAAATAATCATAAGAGGGCATAAACACCCATAAAACATCCCTAGCCCCCCTCTGAGGGGGCCCCAATATCATGGAATTTGGTGGGAAAAGGTTGGATAATCCTTCCTGAGGTCTGGTATCTCCAGATTTTTTAATTTAGTTTGCCATCAAACTCCGTATTCTACGACTGCCTGTAAAAGAAAACGCTTTCATAGAATGACAAACTAATACATTCTCCCCCAAATCCTTGAAAATTCCTTGAAAATCTAAGAATTTCATTAGCCAGAGATCATATTTTGGCACTTCCGAGTCTAACTAAAATTTTTTGTATTGCTAGAATTTGTTCCCCTTCTACACACTATAAATAGGGTTATATAGCAAGGCCTGTACGTTTAGATAATGGCCGTATCGCCGAAATATTCGGAATTTCAACCTATTTCATGTCTAAAATTGCTCTAACCAAAAGATATATATATATTATATATTTTTTTTTCAGCACCTTCTATTATTCAATATGAGTAAACGAAAACGCTACGTTGTAGGGGATGCTTGTAGGATACGCCATACAAAAATTGCGGGAAATTTGAACAATTTTCAGTGACTAGATGATTTTACAAATAGTGCAATGAAATTATGCGCTCGCACGCTGCACGCACATAGAGAGCTGATTTTTTTCAGCGAGTCTTAGTATTTCCATTGGTAATAAGATGGTATAATGCCAGAAACACAATCTCTTATACAGGCTGACTTGGGGGTCAAAGGTTCAGCCTCCCCTTTTTAACCCTCCAGCCCCGGCTATGTATTATATATATATTCCTCGAAACCCGGGTGTTTTGGCCGAAAAACGTCTAGGCTAGGCTACCGTATATTCGTTAATCAGACTGCTTCCCGCATTCCCGCGCATCCCCAAGCGTAGCTGTGTTATTTACCTGTAGAATGGCATTAAGTAGAGCTCTCTAAGTCAACTGGTTGAGCTGTGATGATGATTTCATTGGAGATAACTTTATGGCCAAAACAGACACTTTACACCACTTTTCGATACTTAACAACAACATACAGGCACACACGAACAAGCGACGCTCTCCTTCTTGTGGCCGGAGATGCGGGGCGTCGGTCCAGCCGGCTGTTGTTTACATGCGTCGGACCGACGCCTCGCACACGAAGCTCACAGGCTTTCAACCACTGGGCGTTCAAGAGGCCTTCCGGGCAGCTGTTATATGCTTTTTTATGGGCGTTCAAGAGGCCTTCCGTGGTGAGAGGGTTAAACAAAATAATTTCATGCAATATTGAGGGGCTAATCCCACGTAAGTTCAAAGCAAAGCTTGAAATAATTTCTGAATTAGCATCTGAAGAGGAAGCCCTTATTTTTGCACTTACTGAATCCCATCGCTCTTGTGACGCCTGCAGCTTAGCAGAACGCCACGTGGGCTCAGCCGCTCGCTAGGCCACTCGCTAACACTCGCCAGGGCAATGAATTTGGCTACAGTCTATCTACAATGTTGTACTTTCTTTCCTGTGAATCGTTATGTCACAGGCAGTACAGAAGTGGTCTTTGTTTTTGCCTGTGACAGTGCATTATATTTTATATCATGAGTAGAACATAAGATGCATTGTATATAGTTAAGGAGAGAGAACAAACAATATAGGCAGTGGGGTGGTAGTGTATGCGTGCGTATACATGTGCTGCCTCCCCCCGCTCGTAGGCTTGCGTGCGTGCCTTCTCACGCCTCTTGATTGGCTGGTGGTTCCTGGCGCATTCTGCAGCCTGCTGCCTGGTGACGTAGCGGCCTGTGATTGGCTGACCACCATGCCTTTGTGTGATCCTGGGGGTCCCGAGGAGCTACTCTCTTCAGAGCTTGCCTGACCAGCATACCCTTCACACCTCCCTTACCACCTGTCCCCGACTTCTACCTATAGAGCACTTTCTCTCTCTCTCAACTTCTTACCTCTCATTTTTCCACTCTATTTAACATCATAACTCCCCTTTGGTTCTGCACGATTTCATATATCGGCCATCGTATTATATGCTGAAGCTCTCAGATATTACATGTTTAGTTAGGCATTTTGGAGGGGTTACCATTTTGTCTGTAGAGGTTCGACACACTCACAGTGTCTCCCTACCTGTTGCTTGGTTGTCTACTGGGTTATTTAATGCTAGACTGGGGTGAGGCTATTGTTGTTGTGATTTCCGATGTGTACCAGGTTTTGTTGAACCTGTACAATCGTAACGGATACGTGGGAAGCCTAGGTGGTCTTTCTGACTGTGTACCTTGTGAGTTTAGCACTGTGTTGCGAGTGAGGGCTTTTGCCTCTGCCACCCAACACTGTGCTAACTCGTTTTGCTTTGACTTTGAGAGGGTCGCCAGGAGAGAACCAGATACTAGCGATCTGGATCTCTCAAGAGAGCACCCCGTCATTTTAACGTAATTTGGCCGTACAGTCTTAAGGACCTCGCTAGGTTACGAGCCGCTTGCTCAGCCATTGTTTCCTAGCCTACTACATCCCAGCTAGACTTTATTCGCCTAGCAGACACCCGATTAGGATTATAAACTCTTATGTTATGTATGCAGCATTTTTATTCACGTTGATTGAAAGCCTTGGTTGTTGTTGAGTTGCACAACCCGAGCAGGCTTTTTGAGTTGCCTGAGGAAGTACTTCTTTTGTTGTTGGAGATAATACTATTGTGCATTTATCATTATTCCCGTGCCAGTTAACACGGTATGTCCATACACTTGTCATATCCTGTTCCTGCTTTATATAACAGTTCAAAATCCGATTCGATCATCTTAAGCAGCATCAGACTTTCTTCAGAAGATTCCTGCTCGATGCTTTAGGACTTTCATTCACTTTCTTTAATATAGGAGTGACAGTTTATTATTGTTTAGAGTAACTTTAATAATACTTTCTTCTTGTTTGCATTAAATCATTTCAGTGATTTAATTAAGCTCTATCTTTTTCCTTGTATACATTATTAACGTAATTGTATGTAGTTGTGATCAGGCTGTATCAGAGATCATCAGCCTGTAGTAGTAGTACATTTATACCGAGTTATAGGATACCCCGCTATCGCAGATTTAACTCTGGAGGGTATAGTTGTTTTTGTGCGCCGGCATTATAAGTTCGAGGGTTGGATCTAGTGTTACCGTTGTGGCTGTGTGCCTTTCTAGTCCAATGATTAAGAGCCCTTGTTTTATACGAGTCCTGGTCGTAACACTCTGAAAATATTAAAGACGCTGAGGTTAAAATGAACAACTATACATCGTTTAGAACTGATAGAGCAAATAGATGAAAGAAAGGAGGAATTATCACCTATCTGAAAGACACAATCTCCCCGTATACCAAAGTGATACTTGCATTCTCAAATTCAGTTTCTGAGGTACAAGTGCTCAACATTGAACACATAAATCTGGTGTTTATTGTCATCTATCGCCCTCCTGACTGTACCCAGAACAATTTTATCCCAATCCTGACACAGATTAAAGACAAAATAAATGAAATGTCTGCTCCCTTACCAAATATCATCCTAACGGGTGATTTCAACTTACCAATAATTGACTGGGAAACTGAAGTGGTACAAGGAGGATCTACAGATGCACAATTACAAGCAGCTGCCCTCCTTGACCTAACAGAGAACTACTGCATGAACCAGTATATCCGAGTCCTTACACGTGGGAAAAATATCCTAGACCTATTTTTCACTAATAACGAAGAGCTTGTCCATGAGTACACTGTGGACCCAACTACTATATCAGACCACAATATAATTGTAATGACTACCAACATAAAATCTTTAGAACACAAAAAGACAATGATACCACCCCAAAGAAACCTAAGTTTAAATGAACTCAATTTTTTCAGTACTAATACATGCTGGGAGAATATTGATAGAGAATTGGGTGAATTATGTTGGGAGAAATTGTTGACAGATACAGACCCCAATAACCAATATGACTTACTGCTGAAACATTGCTTAGCGATTTGTGAAAAATACACCCCTATTAAAAAACAACCATCAACCACTAAGAAAATTCTCCGTAATCGAAGGATAATAATGAGAAAACGAAGAAGACTACGAGTAAAAATTGCCCATTCTATCAACGACCACAACCGTACTTTGATGCAGCGGAAAATCTTGACGTTAGAAGAGGAGTTACCTCTATTGAAAAAGAAATGAAGCTGAGAGAAAAACAGGCAGTATCTACAATCAAATCAAACCCTAAATATTTCTTCAAATATGCATGTAACCGATCAACAATCAAGGCCGCTGTTGGCCCTTTAACAAGTGAGCACGGTAAAATGATTGAACATCCAACAGACGTTTGTGAAGCTCTTTGTAAACAGTACGAGAGTGTTTTCAGTACTCCTTTTAAAGATAAGATCATCACAGAACCCAACAACTTTTTCTCCAACAAGATCAAGGACCCATCAATAGAAGATATAGCTTTTACTGAGAATGATATAATAGAAGCGGTTAAAAAAAAATCCACCATTGCTGCAGCTGGCCCTGATG
Organism: Paralithodes platypus; assembly: GCA_032716605.1. Taxonomy (NCBI): domain Eukaryota; kingdom Metazoa; phylum Arthropoda; class Malacostraca; order Decapoda; family Lithodidae; genus Paralithodes; species Paralithodes platypus. Next base: position 7,511,607 of record CM064511.1, on the reverse strand, counting down.
GTTTTCCAGCAATATTACTGAAGAAATGTGCAGTAAAGTTGTGTGTACCTCTCAAAATCCTATACAGATCTTCACTGGATTCCTGAATTGTTCCTGGATTACTGAAGAGAGCTAAGGTAACTCCTGTACTCAAAGGCGGGTCAAGAGGCAAAGCAGAAAACTACCGACCTATTGCCCTCACATCCCATAACATTAAAACTTTTGAGAAAATTATTGTCAAGAATATTACAAACTACCTTGAACAAAACAACAAAATTAATGATAGCCAACACAGATTTCGACAAAGTAGATCATGCTTGTCCCAGCTCCTTGCCCATCACGATTTTTTTTTAGTACACTAGAGAATGACCGCAACATCGATGTAATCTACTTGGACTTCAGTAAGGCCTTCGACAAGGTGGACCACGGAATCCTATTACATAAAGTCCGCAATCTAGGAATAGGTCGCCTTGGATCCATAACTTCCTTGGATCCATAACTTCCTGAACGAGAGAAAGCAATGTGTTGCTGTGGGTGGTGTCATTTCCCATGACTCAAATGTCTACAGTGGTGTCCCTCAAGGTTCTGTACTGGGGCCACTGCTGTTCCTCATACTCATATCCGACATTGACCAAGGTACACTCTACTCAAAAGTCTCATCTTTTGCCGATGACACCAGAGTAATGAAAGAAATTATATCAATGGAAGATGTGGACAAATTAAAATCTGACCTTACCAAGCTACAGTATATACATAGGCCGAAACAAATAATATGTCTTTCAATAATAACAAATTTGAACTGGTTAGATATGGTACAAACAAAATAGAAGAAGTCCACTATTCGGCACATGATGGCCAAAGAATAAAGTGCAACAACAAAGTGCTAGACCTAGGAGTAACAATCAGTGATGATGCCACCTTCACTACCCATATCCTAACAGTAGTACAAAAGACACGAGTCCAGGTTGGCTGGGTATTGCGTACTTTCAGAACTTGTGAAAAAGAACCTATGTTAACCCTGCATAAGGCCTTGGTAATACCACTCTTGGAATACTGTTGCCAGTTATGGAATCCCTGGAAGTCACGAGAGAAACTAGCATTGGAAGGCATCCAGCGCTCCTTCACTAGTAAAATAGTGTCTGTGAAGGAGGAAGACTACTGGCAAAGACTTAAGTCTCTAAACTTGTACTCTCTAGAATGACGCCAAGAAAGATACTTGATAATTTATACATGGCAAATTCTCAATAACTTAGCCCCAAACCTGCTGGGAGAGGAAGAAAAGGAGTTGATAGAGATAAAAGAAAACCAACAACTGGGCCCTATGTGTATCATCAGGTCAATTAATTCGAGAGCACTGACAAGAGTTAAGACACTTAAAGAAAATGCCTTCGCTACACAGGGTCCGACGCTCTACAATTCACTGCCAAAAGAAATATGAAACCAAAACTACCCAACCGTTGAAAAATTCAAAAAGGACTTGGATGATTTCCTTACATCACTGCCAGACCAACCCATCCTACCCCACTACTACCTCTGAATGCTACCTGCATTCTTGACCAGCTGGCACAGAGGAGGGTAGATGGGATGTATAGTGGCGGCGCCGCAACGGCGTGGACCACGGGGGGTTAACTGATAGCCCTCAACTACAACCACAGGAACAGGTGTGTGTGTGTATGTGAGAGACTGGCCCTTTATTTTACTTTACTTTACTGTAAAATACATTGGTAACTACAAGATATATTTGGAAACAATTTACGTATTTTTCCTAGAATTAGTTTTCGGGTAGCTAGAACCGAGGCAGAGCCGTTTTGTCAGTATTTTGTTCGTGTTTAGTGTTGGAAAGCAGATCATGACTCTGTGTGTAACAATAGCTATTAACTCCGCAAGCCAAGTTGGACGAGGTGATGTTTTTGCTTCCGTTTGTTTGTCTTTTTTGTAGTTTTGTCTGTTTGTCTGTCTGTCTGTATGCCTGTCTGTCTGTAAACAAGGTATCTAAAAAGGTTATTAGCCAATTTCCACGAGAGTTGGTGGACAGATAGAATATGCGCCGAGGAAGAAGGTATTAAATTTCGGAAGTGATTGGTAGAGCGCGTACTTCCGCCAGCAATAGCCAGCTCACAAAATTATGAATCCATTTTCACGAAAGTTGGTGGGCAGATAGAATAGGCGCCATGGAAGAAGTTATTCCATTTAAGGGGAGACAGACCATTTAAGGGGAGACAGACCATTTAAGGGGAGACAGACCATTTAAGGGGAGACAGACCATTTAAGGGGAGACAGACCATTTAAGGGGAGACAGACCATTTAAGGGGAGACAGACCATTAGGGGAGACAGACCATTTAAGGGGAGACAGACCATTTAAGGGGAGACAGACCATTTAAGGGGAGACAGACCATTTAAGGGGAGACAGACCATTTAAGGGGAGACAGACCATTTTCCTGGACCCCTTTTCCATAATGTTGAGTCCCACTAGTTCTGAGATTTTAAGACGTTGGTTCCATTCGTTTGTGGATTTTATGACCTTTCACCCCATTTCTTTGTCAATATTAGGACCCATCGTGCCATTTAGGTGTCTATTATTTTCCTGGTGAGCGATAGCGAGCCTGTAATTTTAGGAGGTAACGGCCTTTGACCGGGACATTTTTCTACCGAAAAATGCACCAATCTATATTGAAGGGGGGTCTAGGGGGGGGGTTTTCTAAGCTTGATGGAGGTCTAAGGAGGAAACTAAAGAAATATATGAATAAATGAATTAATAGACCAAACAAACAGCCACTGTTCCCTTAAGAGGTGATCGGTAGAGCGCATACCTCCCCAAGCGTTGGCGGAGGTACAGTCACGGCGGTAAGTCGTAGACCAGGGGTATGCCAAAGTCCTAGCCACACATTGGCAGTAGGTTCGAACAATTTACATCTTTGGGGGTTCAGCGGGCACGACTGAGGGGGGGGGGTAAAATAAAGTTATTCATTTACAAACGCAGTTAGTCGCGGGTTTGATGCGAGATATTTGTCTAGGCGGAGTTTAAATGAATCAACGGTGCTGCACTCAATAAAATCTCGGGGAAGCCCATTCCATAAGTTGACAACTCGATTGAAGAAGAAATTCTTAGATTCGTGTGAGTTAAAAGATTTACCAATAATTTTGCAACCGTTTCCCCGCGTGTAATTAGATTGGTCGATAGTGAAGTACTTACTACAGTTCATATTGTCGATGACTTTGATGATTTTGAACACTTGAATTAAGTCGCCTCTTAATCTGCGCTGGGTTAAAGGAAATAAATTTAATTCTCTAAGATGCTCCTCGTATGGTTTGTTCTTTAGGCTAGGTATCATTTTGTTAATTCTACGTTGAACTCGTTCTAGCTTGTCTATATATTTTTGGTAATAAGGGCATGGGTATATGTAAAGGCAACATAATAAGGGCATGGGTATATGTAAAGGCAACATAATAAGGGCATGGGTATATGTAAAGGCAACATAATAAGGGCATGGGTATATGTAAAGGCAACATAATAAGGGCATGGGTATATGTAAAGGCAACATAATAAGGGCATGGGTATATGTAAAGGCAACATAATAAGGGCATGGGTATATGTAAAGGCAACATAATAAGGGCATGGGTATATGTAAAGGCAACATAATAAGGGCATGGGTATATGTAAAGGCAACATAATAAGGGCATGGGTATATGTAAAGGCAACATAATAAGGGCATGGGTATATGTAAAGGCAACATAATAAGCTAAACGATAATTATGATTATTGTATTCGCATTTTTTTTTTTTTTTTTTTTGTGGTTCCTTATATTTGAAATGTTACTGTATGTATTAAAATTATAAAACTATAACATGTATTGATACTCCAGCAATTTGGTATACTTCACAATGCAATATCCAATAATTTGGGATCTTGAATGGGACAATAAATAAAAAAATATGTTAATGAAGAACATCTAAGCAACCTCAGATTCGTTGATGACAAAGTTCTTTCTAGCGACTCAGATGATTTACAACAAATGTTGAATGACTTAGACAGAGAAAGGCAGTGTTGAAAATTAATAGAAAGAAACCTAAGAGTATGTTGAATGATCATGTGGAACCACAACAAATCAAGTTACAGGATAATGGGCCAGATTCAGTGAACAAATATTTAATAACCTAGGCCAGGTTATAAATACAAACTCAGATCACTCTAGAAAAATCAAACCAAGGATTGATATGGAATGGAGCACATTTGGTAAGCAGAAATATATTATGAAAAGCAAGTTACCCCTTACATTAAAGAGAACAGTATACAATCAATGTGTCTTTCCTGTACTAATTTACGGACCAGAAACTTGGAGTATAACAAAGTTTCTTGAACGCAAACTATAGTGCTCGTAAAGATATGGAGAGGATAATGTTAGCAATAACTTTGAGATACAAGAAGAGAGACTCTTGGAAAAGAGAACAAAATTAGAAATTAATCGCATTACTATATAAATAATTGGGTTTGGCCAGATCATATACTTAGAAGAGATGTTAACAGATGGACAAATTAAGCAAAAGGATGGGAATATATAGATGGAGCTAGGGGAAGGGATAGACAGAAAACTAGATGGAGGGATGAGATCGGGATAACATCTGCCCAGCTATAGTAGAAATGTTTGGGAGAGGCCTTTGTCATGCAGTGGAATAACTAAGGCTGCTGTTGATGATGATTATTATAATAATGAAATATTAAAATTATGATAATACAGTAAGAACTGTTAATGTTAAACGACATATTTAATAGAAATATCCTACCGTAGGTCCATTTACATGTTTAAAATAAACTCACGTGACAGCAGGTAATGGACAGTTTTACGAGCGCTACATAATGCATCACCGGGGATTTGGTAGTAATTAGCACAACAATTTAAGTATTACTCCATATTCATTAAACTTTTACTTACCGAATACAAATAACAACAGGGGACTGGAGTTCTCAAATAGAGACTCCAGTCTTGAATTGCCTACTGACATAAGCGGTCAAATTGAGTTGTTTTAGGTTAACAGACGAATTGGTGTGAGCTGCCGTTTTCGGGTGCGACATGTTTGGGTTGTGGGGTTCGTTTTGGGTTGAACAACCGATTTAGGCCATGGGGTCATTTGGGCTACAGGGTCGTAATTGGTCACAGCAAAATACTTTGCTTTGTAGGGTGATTTAGGGCAGTGAGGTCGTTATTGACCATGGGCTATGGGACTTCACTGAATCAAAAAAAATTGCTATGTGTATGAAGGAGACAAAAGGCAGGATACCTGTAACGAGTGTTTCCCCCAAAGCCAAAATAGTGACAAAGAGCCAAATTTAAGGGACGTTGAGGTCAAAATACCTGGACACACGAATGTTTAACGCAGTCTAACTCATAAGATGAAGGAAAAATTGATTGAGGGAAAGAGGCCCAGAGTTCACTTGTTGAGTAGAAGACTGAGAAATTTTGCTATTTTTGGGGTAGGAGAGCTGGACAGAATATGAGTGGGACTTCGCTGAAAAACGGGTGCCTCGCACTCGTCACAAGAGAGTGGGTATGCACTGAGAGAGCTCTGGAGAACACGCATTGTTGTAACAACAATAGAAGAGTGAAATAGATGCAACATTATGGTGTGTAGAAACAGATTGTAGGGAACTAGTGAGAGGAAGTGAGTTGATGAGGCGAAATGCTTTTGACATTACTCTTTCGAGAGTGTGGTATGGGTGGAACCTACCTACATATGCAAACAAAACTGGACACATGGGCGCAGTGTGCCCCCATACAGACAGGAGTCTGTGAGGGGCTGAAAAACTCACGGTGAAGGTCGAGCACACCAACTTCTGGGAAGCTGTTTTAGCAAGAGTGGTAATATGATCTTTCCATTAAAGGTCATATGAAAAAGATACATCAGGAATATTGAGAGATGAATGAAGGGTTGATTTGTGTATTGTTGAAGAGTAAGTGATTGTCTTGTGGAAGATTGCGACTGGTTGATAGAAGACAAAATTGGGTCTTGGAGGCATTGAAAGTAACAATTGAACTGTTTTGAGCCATGACTGAGTCACTGAATTAGGGTTCCTCTGCAGGGTCACTTTTGGTCGAGCGGCCGTTGAAAGCTGTGGGACTGTTTTGGGCAGAGGGGTCGTTTGGGCCGTGAGGCTAAAATGTTTTGGGTTGTTGCCGAATTGGGTTATGCTGTCGAATAGGGTAAGTGATCGACTCTGCACCATCTCCAAGTCTGATCCAACTCTACAGTAGTCGAATAACCACAAGAAAGAAATATTAAATACATACAAAATAATAATTAAAATAAACAGTGTGCCGAGTATTAATACACATTCTGCTCGATTACCCAGAGGAAAAACAAAATATAATAAATAAATAGAAGTGACTCGGCCTGTATAACCTAGAGACAAAAACCACCCCCTCCAGGCTCTCTCCTTCACCGTGGCGATAACACCATATGTTCGGGAATGACTTTTAACTTCGGGGAATAGTTCTTGGAAAACACTCCGTAGTTCTTCGAAAAGGACCAAAACAAACTCCTTCATCTACCTTCCTTAATCGAATACATTATCTCCAATACTCCCAGCTTGATCTATATTTATGGCCCTGGCGTCAATATTCTCAGAGATATATTACAATGTGAGGGATATTGAAGGACGTGTTTGTTTAAAGGAGGATTCGTGTGTGTGGCTCTTGTCGCGCGGCTTTGTTAATATAGGCACCTTTGCTCCACCCCCACCCCCCTCTTTGTCTTATATTTCTCCTATTCACCTATCCCCTCTCACCCCCTAAACTGCATCCATCGCTCCCCTCCCTCCCTCCTCCATTCGTGTGTCGACGGCCTCAGAGAGAGAGAGAGAGAGAGAGAGAAGAGAGAAAACAGTGGATTGCAAAGGGTGATAAGATGATAACTGTGACCGAATTATAACTTCACATCATTGCCGGCACATGGCGATGCAAAGTCGGTTGTATTTATAAACAAACACACGCGATTTATACCCTATAAGCTTGCATCTCATTAGAGAGACTTAGAGTTAGAGGGGATATGATAGAGGTGTTCGAATGGGTAAGTTGGATTAATAAAGCGAGCGTGAAAGATATACTGAAGCTCAGTGATAGCGAGAGAACGCATACAAATTGTTTCAAATTCAATAAATTTAGTTTCAGAAAAAGGCATAGGCAAATACTAGTTTGCTAACAAGGTTGTAAATATGTGGAATAGGCTATCGTGTGCCATAGTAGGATCAATAACGATAGAGAGTTTCAAGATAAAAACTAAATAGGCACATGGACGAGGTGTGAAAGCATCTGCCTTGTGTGGGCTAATTAGCTTTCTGCAGACTCTCATTCTCTTATGTCCTTATGTTATATCCTGGCTTAAAAATCCAGCAGGGTTGGTAGCCACTAAGCTCTCTTTTTACTAATTATACAAATGTGTGAATTTTACACCATTATTATAGATTTCAAGAAATACATTAATCTCATTTGCACAGAGCATACCAATTTTTCCTGGGACAGTGATATATGAAAAATAAAACCTTAAGAATAGACATCGGTAATAGTATTGGTAGTTAGTTAAAATAGTACTTCAGAGGATATGAACCTTTAAGTACTGTTGAACTGGCAGATCAGGTCACAGATCTGGAGTGCCATTTGAGATTTCTAGTCCCTTGAATCTTGGCATATGTTAGCGCACACACACACACACTCTGTCTCTCTCTCTATGACGTATGCTAAACCAGGTCAGAAAACGTGCAATATATGGTAGCTTACATACTTTAGAAGGTAAGACTGTTGTGTTTCGCCATTCGTTTGTACTCGTCTCTATAACAAGTTATCCGTAGGTAAGGACTTTATCCCTTTCGGTACAGAAGACGTCTATTTTATTTAATAATTGCAGCTATATTTAGACGAGTTTATGCAGCTTTGAAAGGATCTCTGGTAACTATAAGGTATAATTTAGATTATTCGTAGGATTTTAGTAGCTACTGTACTGTAGATGTCCTTCCTAACTAAATAATATCGTTTAATGGTAACTAGAATACAATAAAACAGACGTTACTTGCACTAAAAGGGTTAAAGCCTAACTACAGTAGGCATTATGCAAGGGACGTGGGTATTGAACATAACCCTCGTCTTCATCTTGATGCCTATTCCTGTATGTGCCTGAACATAATATAGGCGATAAATAACAATGACCGTCTCTGCAATACACAGCATTCAATACACAATGACCGTCTCTGCAATACACAGCATTCAATACACAATGACCGTCTCTGCAATACACACCATTCAATACATACCTTGGCATACCTACGATATACAACATCAAATTGGCACTCTTTCTGGGATTTAATACAATATATTTATAGCTTATAGCATATAATGAAGTGTGTGTGTAAACCATTTATCTACTTAATGTTTTCTGCCAACTGACTGGGACCCAGTAGTGGGCGGGGCCTAGCAGTTTAAACTACCCAGTTTTGCTGAGTGTAGACTGTGTTCGGACGATACACGTGCGTGGTGTCTAGAAAGGAGTTCACCTCCTGGTCCACAATTTACCGCCGTAACTGTACACGCTTTTGCGATTACTCCTCTAGTTTGCATAATGTGTTTGTATTTAATTTACAAGTTCCTCAACGTGATCGACTTTTGTGGTTACTCTAACAAATTCCAGCTGTAATATAGTTTAAATCAAGAACATGAATAGTTATAAATTCGTTTTTTGTATTATTAAGTTAAGAAGAAAAAACATGTGTTGAAATACCCACAGTCAAAACATAATTATTGAGAGGGTGAAAAGATAGTATTTAATTCACAACAGTAGATCGTAGGTTACTTAAGTTAAGATAGCTTGAACTGATGTTAAACAATGTTATAGATGCCTTTATAAATATCACGGTCTGTTCAGTGTATTTGTAAATGTGTGTAAGAACAATTTAAAAGTTTTATTGGATGGGATAGGACATAAGATTATAGCCAATGTATTAGGTTAATAGTGTCGACAATAATGTTGATGATGATGATGATGATTATTAGTATTATTCTTATTTTTATTAGTAGTAGTAGTTGTTGTTGTTGTTGTTGTAAAACTATTAATATTAGTATGCTATTTATCCATTTATTTGGACAGGGGGCGAATTCATTATAGCTATCATTAAATATGTATTGATCTTTTTGAGTAAATAAATAAATATAAATAGTAAAGAGCTTCCGGCATGATCAAGGCCGGCCAAAACTTGTCCAAGATTGATAAGCGGCCTTAATCTCGGGAGTCCGGATAGAGCGGATAGTCCGGGACAAACGAGGCCTGATGAGTTGGGGAAGTGCTATTAGTGCATCCCCCCTTCTACCTCATGTTTACCACCATTAGTTTTGAGAGTTTAAGACGTTCACCCCATTAGTTTGGTGATTTTAAGACTTTTTCGTCCCATTTCCTTGCGATGATCGAAAGCGAGACTGCTATTCAGGAGGGATTGGCCTTCGGAATGGGCTGTCGGTCATTTTTTTTTTTCTACCGAAAAATGCTTGAATATATTTGGAATGGGGGGGGGGATGTTGGAGGTAAATATTGTTAAAACTTAAGGCGGTGTGCAATTCTGAGCAATATTTGGCTCTGAGAGAGAGACGAACGGTGGGAGGAGCATAGGTCGGCTTTGACCGTTCGGCACGGCTCCCGCGTCAGCACTGGGCCCTACTCCACACACACCCACACTCACTGCCTCGCTACACAGGTTGCACGATCGTTGCAAGAGAACGCATGGTCGTAGAAGGATGGTTTTGATGTCATTGGAAAGCTCAATTATCGCCCTTTCAGGGATACATAATTGTATTACGCTCTGGCTCTTATTTATGCATGAAAAAGAGCACGGAAACAAGGTCGTTTAGGGTAAAACCACCCGCTTGGCGGGTAGTAGAAGTTACTGACGGGCCCGCTCGTAAGGCGTCCAGGGAGGCCACCTCGCTTTTTTTCTCTTTCTCTCCCTCTCTCTATGGCTCGTATCCATTCAGCCCCATTCAGCCTACTGTTGTAAGACGTTTACCCCCATCCAGGTGTTAATATTTTCCTGGCGAGCGGCAGCGAGCCAGCATATATATATTTTTGTTTTGACAGCAAGCTAAATTTGTACATTTTTCGATAGAAAACTTTCTCAGGCAAAGCCGGATTTCTCCATATAATGTTGGCTTGCTATCGCTCGCCAGGAAGAAATCGACACCTGGATGGGGATAAATGTCTTAAAACAGTTGGCCGAATGGATACTAGCCAGGGAAAGAGATAAAAAGAGAGAAAGATAAAAAAAAAACGGTGACCCCCCTTAACCCTTCCCATATGCTCGGTTCACACATGCACGAATTAACATCCTGTCTGGCCACGACCAAGAAAATAGGCAGGACGGCATCAATCATGAGTACGAGTGGCCACGATGGCCGTTTCAACACGTTACGCCGCCGGCAGACGGTGCATGGACGTTGATTGGACGGTGAATCGACGGGGTCCATCATCTCATGGTCCTGACCCCGACAGCGACTTGGTGCCACGACCAGTCCCGCTGGACGGCGACCTGAGAAGTCTGTGTCACGGCCGCACTGCGATGGCACTGCGGCCACAATACGTTGGTCGCAGTGTCGTCGTCGATGGCCCTCCTATGGCCACCGTTCATGATATAATAAGGGGGGTGCCACAGACACACCACACAGTCAACCAGGTGCCCCAGATGAAGCAACATCTCCTCAACATGGACGACCACAGCAATCTACATGCTCAAGTACAGCTATACCTGGAGCGCAACCAACAACTGTGCGCCACGCTATTGACCTTTATCCAAGTCTTTTTCCAAACCAAAGAATTGTATCAAGAGGAAGAAGAAGCGAAATGTGTGGGTGAAGCCATACCTAATGAGGAGGGAGACCTATGGCCACTACCACACCCTCATGAAGGAATTGGCAGCGGAGGACCCAGAACTGTACCAGAGCTTCCTGCGGCTCAACGAGGGTCTCTTCGACGAGGGTCATGATCGTCGGTTCACCTGCTGCCGGCGTGACATTGGTGCTGGCAGCAGGCTGGTCATTTTCCATGTATGTCCCCTGTGTCTCCTGAGTTTCAGGCACCGACGTCTTCTTGCTCTTGCCAGTCTTGGCACCTACTCAGCGTTTTTTGGGTTCAGTGCAATACATATTGGAGGTGTTGTTGCAGTGCTGGCGACTGGGGAACTGTGTCCGAGGTTGGAGGTGTTGCTGCATTGTTGGCGACTGGGGAACTGTGTCCCGTCTCACGCAGCTCGGCCTTTTATGAACGCTGACCGCGTTCTGCCAACGTGACGCGGGCACGGGCGTGGTCACGTGACGCGACATTGCCACATCGCCGACTCTCCTTCCTACGTTTTTTTGCTGCCGTTCTCATCCCGTTAGTCGGCATCTAGACGCCGCCAAGCTGCATCTAGACGCCGACTGCTCCCATGTGTGTCCTGTGGGTGTCCCGACCTAACACGTTTTCTGACAGTCGCCCTGGCCCACGTGGACCATTTTGTGCAAGCACAAAGAGGCCGCCGTTTAGGCCCCCGCATCCTGTGAGCTGGCGACACCGCACGTCCGTGTACCGACCATAGACGATTTTGACGGCGTCCTTGCCCGTTTGCAGGCTAATTAAGTGGTTGGGGACGGACGGGAAATTAATTTGTGAATGTGTGAACTGAGCATTAAGGTTGATGGAGGGCTAGGCAGGAAAATAAAATAAATAAATAGATAAATAAATAAATATATACTAAATAATATTGATAACAAAAAAACTTTATAGTAAATAATATTGATAAAAAAACCTTTATAGAAAATAAAATAGATAAATATAGATATTACATGGAAATCTGGCCTTAATCTTGTAAGCTCGGATAAAGCGGATAGTCCGGGACAACCGAGGCCTGCTGAGTTGGGTAAGTGCAATTAGTCCATCCCCCCTTCTCCCTCATGTTTACCACCATTAGTTTTAAGATTCTAGGACGTTCACCCCATTAGTTTTGCGATTGTATGACCTGTACGATTTAGGTGTCGATATTTTTCTGGTGAGCGATAGCGAGTATGCAATTTAAGAGGAATCGGTCATCGGCCATGGCATTTTTCTGCCAATAAATGTACAAATATATCTGGAAGGGGTTGTCTTGGGAGTATTCTTTTAATTTTGATGGAGATATAGGGAGCAAAACAAATATTAATTGATACATAAATATACAAATAAGTAAATAAATATATACAATTCTGACCTTTAGGAGAGGGTATTTTTATTTGTTTGTGTTTTTGTTTTTGTGGGGTTTTTTTTTTTTGGGGGGGGGGCGATGGCCATTTTTATATATACAGTATATATATATATATATACCGGTATATATATATATATATATATATATATATATATATATATATATATATATATACAGTATATATATATGCCTTTATTTTTTAGTTTCCTCGCTAGACCTTCATCAAGCTTAAAAAAATAGACTCCCTAGACCCCCCTGCAAGATAAATGTGTTAATTTGTCGATAGAACAATTTCCCGGCCGAACGCCGATTTCTCTTTAAGATTACAGGCTCGCTCTTGCTCGCCAGAAAAAATCGACACATAAATGGCACGAAAAGTCTTGATATTGATATAAAAATGGGACTAAAGGTTTAAAATCGACAAACTAATGGGGCAAACATCTTAAAATCTGAAAACTAATGAGGCTAAACATGAGGGAGAAGGGGGGCCAGAAAAACGACCCATCTCCCCTTAGTCTTGTGCCCTGTGATAAAGCTGGTAGGCCGTGAGAAATGAGGCCTGCTGAGTTTTTAGTGCTATTATGTGGGATATATGGAGCAAGATGGAGGTTCAAATATACGGAATAGAAAAGGACTCCTGCGCACATATTTATTAATAACACGACACACACACACACACACACATTGTCATATGCTTGCATTTTGTCATCCTTGTCTATACACACACACACAGCTACACACACACACACACTCTCTCTCTCTCTCTCTCTGTACTCATCTGCCATACAAGAAAATCAGCGGTACAAGCAAAGTTTGTGAAAAATCGTGCAAACGAAATATAACTCACGAAACTATTGGAAAAAGCTAAAAATAAAAAGACGGAGTAGGGATAAAAGTAGGAGGAGTATCGGTAAAATTATTAATAAGGAAGGAAGGAAGGTAGGGAGGAGGAGCAGGGTGTGAGGAAGGAAGGAAGGAACGAAGGAAGGAAGGAAGAGGAAAGGAAGGCTGGAAGGAAGAGGAAGGGAAGGAAGGTAGAAGGGATGTAAGAAGAGAGGGTAGTGATAAGAGGAAAAGGAGAGGTAGAGGGAGGAAAGAAAGTAAGGCCAAGCACACACACATACACAAACACACACACACACACAGCCCAAAGAAATATGATAGGAAAGCAAGATAGAGGATGCCAGCAGTAAATATGGATAATAGGTAGACAAACGAGAATAAATAAAAGGGAGTAAATAGAATAAAAGGAAAAGCAAAATGGAGATGAGAGAAGATAAGATAAAAGAGAGACAGAAAGAATATAGAAAAGAGATAAAGTATAAGAAAGGATATAGGAAAGATGAGAGGGAGTGACAAGGAGAGAATAAAGAAAAGGGAATAAGTTAAAAAGGAAGAGAAAGTCTATAGAAAAGGAGATAGGGAGTGACAAGGGAGAACAGAGAAAAGGGAGAAAGTAGAAGAAAAAGTAAAAGAACGGAGGTAGGAAAAAAGAGAGGGAGTGACAAGGAGAATAGAGAAAAGGAAGAAGTAGAAGAAAAGAAAGATAAAGATTGAGATAAGAAAAGATGAGATAAAAGGTAGACAAAGAGACTAAAGAAAAGGGGACAGAAGAAATTAAAAGAAAGATTGAGATGAGATAAGATAAAAGATAGACAGAGAATATGGAAAAGAAAGCAAATAGAAGAAAAGAAAAAGAAAGGATTGTGACGTTAACCACTCCGTTAGAACCGCATGGCTTGTCCTACAGTGACTCGCTAGGATCGCCAGGGCAGTGGATGTGGCTACAGTTTATGTATTAGAGTGTGCTTTATTTCATATGAAAGCTCGTGTCATGGGCAGTCCAGAAAGGCTCTTTGTTTTCACCCATGTCAAGGCTTTCTATATTTAATTGCAAAAGTATATGTTTTATCATTAACTAGTAATGATGGGATCTGGGAGAGAGAGAGAGAGAGAGAGTAGAACAGAGTGAGAGGGGGGCGCGCAGTGTTTTTGCCCCGCTCGAGGTCCTTACCATGTTGCTAGCTTCTTTGCTAGTGGCTAGAGGACTTGTTACCGCTTTTTTCCCACGCGGCTCGAGCTAGTGCGAGTACATATACAGATCCTCGCCACTTTCTCCCTCAGATCTGGTTTCTAGAACGCATCCATCTTTATCCCTTGCTACCTTTCCCCCGCCCTGCACCTGAGAGTCTTTTCCTCTGCCTACCTCCCTCTTTTTTCATATCTTTCACCACCTTTTATTAAGATTATACCCCCTCTGGTTAACTCTGCAAAATCAGCGTCATGCTGGCCAGTTGTATTGTGCGTTAAGGTCTGATATAACCTATGTATGTTAGTTGTTAAGATAAGTTGATCACGAAGCATTGGTTGGCATTCATATTGTTTAGTACCGCTTCCTATAATTATTAGTGTTCTGCTGGATTAGATAATGCTAGACTAGGGGTCTGATATTATAAGGTATTGTTTCCTATGAGTGCAGGCTTTAGGAAAAAGCTGCACGACATACCTGAGAACTGGAGTTGATTGAGTAAATTCTAGTCTGTGTGCCATTGAGAGTAGAGCATGCACGAATGAGGGCTTTTTGCCTATACCATTCTGCACTTTTCTAGTCTCGATTGTTTGTCTTTGAGGTACGCCAGGAGAACGCTTAATACTTCGGTATTAAGGTTTCTCAAGAGAGCTACCCTTCCCTATAACGTAATATTTGACGCACAGACTTGAGATTTGCACTAGGCTATGCGGCATGCCATGCGCACCAGTATCTCGTATCATTGACTCTAGCTAGACTTTATCAGTCACAGTAGACATTAAGTATATTAACCTAATTACTCTTTTTATGCATACCCATTTATGATTACACAAGCATTTCGCAGCCTAGTTTGATGTATGGAGACACAAACGACTTAGGCTCTTTTTGTTGATAGGAATACTGCATTGTCGTGGCGATTATTATTGTTGTAGTGTTTAGGATATTCTTGGCCCCGACTGCATTATATATTCTGCCTTTTTGTGTGCATAGCCTGCACAAGCATTGTTCCGCTGCCTGCCTTTTTGGGTTCCATTTCCGATACGAGCATCTTTATAGCATCTAACATTTAAAGAAGATTCCTTGTTGGTGTTGAAGGACTTTAGTGCACTTTCTTTCATGTAGGAGTGCCTGACATTTATTGATTAAAGTAACGTAAGCTGTAACTTCTCTTACCACCTTACTTTGCATACCATAACCAAGCACCTTCGGTTATAGGTAGTAATAGGCTGTTTTCACATAACATTAAGCCTAGAGTAGACGCACATTTATTGAGAGTTTAATAACCTATTATTGCATATAGAACTCTGTAGAGTATTTGTGTTCTTTGTTCACTGGGAATATACATCAGAGGTTGGATCTAGCGCTTTCCGTTGTAGCATTTATGCCATTACTAGTCCAATGAATAAGAGCCCTGATATATTTAAACCTCAGTCGTAGCAAATGGCGACCTTGCCAGGATTTGGTGAACCTACATTTATTAGCAGGGAACATTTGTTGTTTTGGGGAATATTTTGCAGGGATCAGCAAGAATATTTTGTTTTTGCAACATAGTATAGCCCTTGAGTATTTCCGAGAATTGTTGTGTGTATATTGAGGTATAAGAGTTTGGGGTGCTTCTTTTCTGAATATTGGTGTGAGAAATTTGTGTGAGCATCATGTCTTATACCGGATCAGAGGAGAATGGAGACACAGTACATCATGTAGAAACTGAGGAACAGCAGGAGGATGAAAGGGTTAATCAAGTGAACTGTGAGGAGGATGCTAGGATATTTTTGCAATGGCCTGTTACTGCCGAGCGGTTGGTGGGTGTGAATCTGTACGGTCTTCAATGCCTGGCCACAGCTATCGGTCATGCGGGTACTAGCAGCATGACCAGGGATAACTTGATAACGTGTGTACTGGGCAGGGTGACTGGTGAGCGAGAGGGGTTGAGTGCTCAGAGCCCTTCGGCCATGCTTCCCCTACACTCAACTCCCAGCCATCCCAGTAGTTTGCCGTCCCCTGGTACGCTTCCACAGGTGGGTGGTGACTGGCAGGGTGGGTTGCCCATGGGGGGACCACCGGTAATTTCAAACATTGTAGCACCTTCACCTCCTCAAGGGTTAACTCCAGAATTATTGCTTCAGCTCGAATTAGCTAAGATCGAAGAGAGAAAGGCTATCAGGGCAGGTGAGCTTCAGCAGCAATTAGAATTAGCCAAGATAGAAGAGAGAGCCAAGCTAGCAAAAATCCAAGCTGATTTAGAGTCGACTAGGTACTGTGCCGACATGGACGTAGAGAAGTCGCGAGTAGAGACAACGGGACAGCGACTTGGGGCTGGTAACCGTGTTCATGAGCAGTCTCTCTCGCACTTATTGAAACTGGTTCCGGTGTTTGATGAGAGTGGTGTAACAGAATTTTTCGCACACTTTGAGAAGAAGTGCCAGAAACACCAGTGGCCAGAGAATAAATGGGCAGCACTTGTATCCTCTAGATTAATAGGCAAGGGTCTTAAAGCTTACGATGCGTTACCTTTGGAGTTATGTATTGTGTACGAGAATCTCAAGGAGGCTGTCCTGAAGGCTTACGAACTGCAACCAGAAACGTACTGTTTGAAATTCCGGGGTGTAACCAAGGGAAGAGATAGCACCTTTTTGGAACACGCCCGGGACATGTCCGATGCTATGGGGAACTGGCTCCGATCTGAGAAGGTAACAACGTTTGATGGAGTTAAGCAGTTGATGATGTTGGAGCAGTTCTTTAAGAGCACGGGCGGTGATCTAACTTTGAACTTAAAGGAGAAAAACCCAAGAACTCTAGTCGAAGCAGCAGAAATGGATGATCGACGGCTGTCGTTGATTCGGGGTTGCGGGTCCTCACAGAAGTACGATGTAAGTGCTAAGGACCGTTATCCTCCCCCTCCCCGGAACAATGACACATTTAAACAGAAGAGCCATGAAACTAAAACTGAATCCAAACCTTACACCACACCGTATGTGAAAAGTCAGGGGCCTTTTACATCACAGTATAAGCCGAAACCGAAATTTATGTGTTTTAGTTGCCACCAGGAGGGTCATAAGGCAAATGAGTGCCCTAGTCGACCTCCTCCGGCAGCCGTGTCTTTTGTTCACGGCATTGGAGTGTTCAAGAGGACATCGGAGTTTGTTAGAGGCATTTCTTCCGAGGTAAATACACTGCCAGTGCAGAAGGATCCGGAAGGCTTATTCCCTGTCCGTGATGCCTTTAGTGACCACAGGGGACTCGGTTGTGTGGAGTGGGGGGGGTAGAAGACATGAGGTGAGAATTTTGCGTGACACTGGAGCATCGCAAACACTGTTGAGAAATTTCACTGGTAAACCTGTCAATACGGCGCGGGTGGTTGTGGTTCAGGGAGTTAATGCGACAAGGTCATACCCGCTTGTAAGAATGAAGGTGGAAGTTGATGGTGTGACTCGGGACCTGGATGTAGGAATTGTGGAGAAGTTACCTGTTGGGGGCGTCGACCTCCTTCTCGGCAACGACTTTGAAGGGACCTACTTCTGAGGCTCCACCCTTGGTCGTTGCCGAGAAGCCGGCCGATGTGAGTAGGGAGGAGCAGGAGTGGGTTGAGAAGTGACCGGTGCAGCCTATGGCGTGTGTTGTCACCGGAGATCCTGCATCCAGGGAGTCACATTCTGGTCAGCAATCTTTAGATCAGCGGAGGAAGGGTACCGAGAAGGGGTTGAAAGTTGATGCGGTTGAGAGTTTAGTATCAACGGACCTTCTCGGGGACTCATTATTAGGACCACATTTCGAGTCTGGAGAAGACCCAGTAACTGTTCCTGAAGAGGCAGAGGATGGGCTTAAAAAGACGAAAGAGTTGAAGGAGGACAGTGATGCACAGTCGGGAGATGTAGCAACAAACTACCCTGACGCGTACCCTATGAGAAAGGGGTCGGCGAAGACGGTGGTCCGAAGCTTGCTAGTGTATTTTTCCCGGTATGGTTACCCGCAGGGGATTCAGTCAGTCCAGGGACCCAAATTCACTTCTAGCCTCTTTGTTCAAGCAATGCCGCAGCATGGGATTGTTGGGGTTGTGTCATCGGCGTATCATCCGGAGAGCCAGGGTGTGTTAGAGCGATGGCACTCAGCCTTGAAATCTGTGCTTCGTTGTTGTTGCTTTGAGAGTGGGAAGGATTGGGATCTTGGCCTGCCATGTGTTTTGTTTGCTGTGCGGGAGGTACCTGGGGAGAGTTTGGGATTCAGCCCTAATGAGCTCGTCTTTGGACACCGTTTCAGAGGGCCTCTCCATATGGTTGAAGAAGTATGGGAGGGCGCAGAAAAACCTTGTTCTATGCTCAAGTGTGTCCTCAACAGTCATGAACGGATGTTGCGCAGTCTGGAGTTGGCTGGCTGTAATTTGACTAGCCCTCAGGAAGGACAGGTACGACCTCAAGGTTGAACTCAGGGAGTTTCACGTGGGTCAGGAGGTGTTGATTCTACTGCCCCTTGTAGGTCACCCCTTATCCGCGAAGTACGCTGGTCCTTATAGGGTGGTTGAGGAGCTATCAGACCTGGATTATTTGGTAGCCACTCCAGACAGACGGAAGCGCAATCAGTTATGTCATGTTAATCTCGTGAAGGAGTATGGGAGGCACCCCCATGAGCCTCTCACTGTGCCTGTGATGACGTTTAGCAGTCAAGGTGGAGAAGGAGAACGGGACAGTCAAGCTCAGGTGGAGGATAACTGGAAGGATAAGAAGTTCAAATGGGCGCCTGAGTGTGAGAAGGTGTTTAGAGAAGTAAAACACCTGTTGTGCACTCACCCGATCCTCAGGGCCCCTGACTTTAGCCTACCTTTCCAACTAGCAATGGAGGCTAGAGGTGTGGGGGATGGTGCCGTCCTTGTGGAAAAGGACGATGATGGGCTGGAGCATCTTGTTAGTTTCTGCTCGGAGAAGTACAATTCGGCCCAGGGGAGCTGCTCTGTTGTCGAGGAGGAGCTGCTGGTGGTTGTGCTTGCGCTGGGGCATTTCGAGGTCTATGTTCCAGCCTATGGTCCGATCGTTGTAGTTTACCCAGATCATCACCCTCTCAAGTTCTTGGACCAGTTTGACAATCGGAATATGAGGCTGACCAGGTGGTCACTAAGGTTATTGGTATATAACCTGGACATACGCCATATTGCCGGTTGTGACAACGTGGTTGCAGATGGTCGTTCAAGGGTATATGATCCTGGGTAGATTGACACACGGGTAGGTTCCTGCTTTAGTTTGAATAGTATTTTGCGCTTGGTGCTTGTTGGCTCGCGGTTGTAGCCCAGCGTATTGGGTCGTAAAGCAGGAGTTGAGCGTTTGGTATAGAAGAAAAAACTAGGCTTGCCCCTATAGTGCAGCCGAAATAAACAAATTAAAATCATAAATATCAAATAAAAACTCTTTCTTTGATAGTTGAATTTTTTCAGTATGTTATAGCAGTAATTCTGAGTTGCACTCCTCTCAGAATGCTGGGCTAGAGAAGCTCGCTCTTGAGGAGCATAACTACATATAATTTAACCTATTGTGTTGGGGAGGGTTATAATTTTGTAAAATGTTTTGTTGAGGAACTGTGCCAGATATTTTACTGCCGCTGGGTGATGGGAAGTAGAGATATAGCATGGGTTCTAACCATCAGATTTTTGTGAGCCTTGGGGCCTCTGAGAAAAATCTTGGGGGGGGTGTGACGTTAACCACTCCGTTAGAACCGCATGGCTTGTCCTACAGTGACTCGCTAGGATTGCCAGGGCAGTGGATGTGGCTACAGTTTATGTATTAGAGTGTGCTTTATTTGATATGAAAGCTCGTGTCATGGGCAGTCCAGAAAGGCTCTTTGTTTTCACCCATGTCAAGGCTTTCTATATTTAATTGTAAAGTATATGTTTTATCATTAACTAGTAATGATGGGATCTGGGAGAGAGAGAGAGAGTAGAACAGAGTGAGAGGGGGGCGCGCAGTGTTTTTGCCCCGCTCGATAACGTCACGGCTGGCTGCCTCGTGGGGGTTGGTTGAGGGAGGTCCTTACCATGTTGCTAGCTTCTTTGCTAGTGGCTAGAGGATTTGTTACCACTTTTTTCCCACGCGGCTCGAACTAGTCCGAGTATATATACAGATCCTCGCCACTTTCTCCCTCAGATCTGGTTTTCTAGAACGCATCCATCTTTATCCCTTGCTACCTGTCCCCCGCTCTGCACCTGAGAATCTTTTCCTCTGCCTACCTCCCTCTTTTTTCATATCTTTCACCACCTTTTATTAAGATTATACCCCCTCTGGTTAACTCTGCAAAATCAGCTTCATGCTGGCCAGTTGTATTGTGCGTTAAGGTCTGATATAACCTATGTATGTTTAGTTGTTAAGATAAGTTGATCACAAAGCATTGGTTGGCATTCATATTGTTTAGTACCGCTTCCTATAATTATTAGTGTTCTGCTGGATTAGATAATGCTAGACTAGGGGTCTGATATTATAAGGTATTGTTTCCTATGAGTGCAGGCTTTAGGAAAAAGCTGCACAACATACCTGAGAACTGGAGTTGATTGAGTAAATTCTAGTCTGTGTGCCATTGAGAGTAGAGCATGCACGAATGAGGGCTTTTTGCCTATACCATTCTGCACTGTTCTAGTCTCGATTGTTTGTCTTTGAGGTACGCCAGGAGAACGCTTAATACTTCGGTATTAAGGTTTCTCAAGAGAGCTACCCTTCCCTATAACGTAATATTTGACGCACAGACTTGAGATTTGCACTAGGCTATGCGGCATGCCATGCGCACCAGTATCTCGTATCATTGACTCCAGCTAAACTTTATCAGTCACAGTAGACATTAAGTATATTAACCTAATTACTCTTTTTATGCATACCCATTTATGATTACACAAGCATTTCGCAGCCTAGTTTGATGTATGGAGACACAAACGACTTAGGCTCTTTTGTTGATAGGAATACTGCATTGTCGTGGCGATTATTATTGTTGTAGTGTTTAGGATATTCTTGGCCCCGACTGCATTATATATTCTGCCTTTTTGTGTGCATAGCCTGCACGAGCATTGTTCCGCTGCCTGCCTTTTTGGGTTCCATTTCCGATACGAGCATCTTTATAGCATCTAACATTTAAAGAAGATTCCTTGTTGGTGTTGAAGGACTTTAGTGCACTTTCTTTCATGTAGGAGTGCCTGACATTTATTGATTAAAGTAACGTAAGCTGTAACTTCTCTTACCACCTTACTTTGCATACCATAACCAAGCACCTTCGGTTATAGGTAGTAATAGGCTGTTTTCACATAACATTAAGCCTAGAGTAGACGCACATTTATTGAGAGTTTAATAACCTATTATTGCATATAGAACTCTGTAGAGTATTTGTGTTCTTTGTTCACTGGGAATATACATCAGAGGTTGGATCTAGCGCTTTCCGTTGTAGCATTTATGCCATTACTAGTCCAATGAATAAGAGCCCTGATATATTTAAACCTCAGTCGTAACAGGATATAGAAAAGAAGAGAGGGAGTGACAAGGAGAATAGAGAAAAGGGAGAAAGTAGAAGAAAGGGAAAGGAGAGATGGAGATGAGATAAGATAAAATAAAAGGTAGACAAGAGAGGATATAGAAAAAGGAGAAAATTAAGAGAGTAAAAGAGAGGAGATAGCAAAGAAGAGAGGGAGTGACAAGGAGAGAATACAGAAAAGGAAGAAAGGGAAAAGAAAGGATATAGGGAAGAAGATAGGGATCAAGTAGAAGAGAGGGAAAAGAAAGGCGATGAGAAATAAGATGTAGAAGAAAGAATTATATAATAAATAGGACAGTGGGAGAGATGGAGTAAATAAGAAATAGGAGAAAGAAGAAAAGGGTGAGAAAGGAAGTAGTAATTAAGGAGAAGAAAGGATATAGAAAAGGAGAGAAGTACAAAGGAGTACAAAGGAGTACAAAGGAAATCAAGCAACAACAGATCTAGTGACCCTTCTAGGTTGCTTGTCCTCCAAAACACTGAGGATCAAGTGTCCAAACAGTGGTTTAGAGTGGGTAAGGGAACATTGGAAAGGGAAATACTGCCCTGGAACTAATGTCCGTGGCAGGATTAGAAGTAGTAGGGACAGATGTTAGTAACTGAGGGGGGGATAAAATAAAGTTATTCATTTACAAACGCAGTCAGTCGCGGGTTTGATGCGAGATATTTGTCTAGGCGGAGTTTAAATGATCAACGGTGATGCAGTCTATAACGTTTCGGGGAAGCCCATTCCACAAGTTGACAACTCGATTGAAGAAGAAATTCTTAGATTCGTGTGAGTTAAAAGATTTACCAATAATTTTGCAACCGTTTCCCCCGCGTGTAATTAGATTGGTCGATAGTGAAGTACTTACTAAAGTTCATATTGTCGATGCCTTTGATGATTTTGAACACTTGAATTAAGTCACCTCTTAATCTGCGCTGGGTTAAAGGAAATAGATTTAATTCTCTAAGACGCTCTTCGTATGGTTTGTTCTTTAGGCTAGGTATCATTTTGGTAACTCTACGTTGAACTCGTTCTAGCTTGTTTATATCTTTTTGGTAAAAGGGGCACCAGGATTGAACGCAGTATTCCAGAAGAGGGCGGACTAATGAATTGTAAAGGGTTAGGATAACTTCTTTGGATTTATGCTCAAATGACCTGCCTATAAAGCCATTATTTTGTTTGCCTTCTTAACAACTTCTGAACATTGTTCACTCGTGTTTTAGGTTACTCGATATTGTTACTCCCAGATCGGTTTCTCTGTTTACATTCTTAAGCTGAGTGCCATTCATCGAATAGTTTGCTTTCTCATTTAGGTATCCGATATGTAGTACTTTACATTTATCCGCATTGAAACTCATTTGCCAAATTTTGGGCCCAACATGACAATTTATCTAGATTGTGTTGCATATCGTCAACTTGTTCTTTTGAGAGTACGCTATTTGCAATTTTTGTATCGTCAGCAAATTTTGAGATTGTACAGGTGAGACCCTCATCTATGTCGTTGATGTAAATTAGAAAGAGAATTGGTCCTAGTACCGATCCCTGGGGTACCCCGCTACTTACATTGTTCCATTTTGAAGAAGGAGTGACAAGGGAGAATACAGAAAATGGAGTAACTAAAACAATAGGAAAAGAGGAGATAGGAAAGAAGAAGAAGAAAAGGAAAATACAGGAGATAGGAAAGAAGAAGAACAAGATGAAGAAGAAAAAGAAGGAGGAGGAAAAGGAGAAGCAAAAGACGCAGAAGAAGAAGAAGAAATGGAAAATAGAGGAGATAGGAAAGAAGAAGAACAAGAGGATATAAAGAAGGAGAGGAGAAACCAAAGAGCCGCAGAAGAAGAAGAAAGGGAAAATAGAGGCGATAGGAAAGAAGAATAAGAATAAGAGGTAGAAGATTGGAGGAGGGCCCATCTGGAGAAAGCTGCACCACAAGCCCTAAACTTCTCAAGAACAACATCAGTATAATGAGAGGGGGGGGGGGGGAGTGGAATGAGGGTTAGATTATAGCAGTGGCTGGGGAAGTTAATAGGAGGGGGGGGGGGGGCGGGGGGGGGGCCGTTGTATGAGAGGGACAGATTATAGTGCACTAATGGAGTTGGGGGCGGGGAGATCATAGAAGGGGATGTGGCTAGTTGATAGGAGGGGGCGAGGAGCGTAGCAAAGTGTGGGGGGGGGGGTGAAGGGGAATAGATTTAAGAACATGAGAAAATGGGAGTCGGAAAAAAGACGATTGGCCCACACAAGGCAGATCCCTCTCACACCCAACCTTAATTACAAGGCCTAATTATAGGCCCAGCTCAATAATACAATTGGGACAGACCTCACCAAAACAAAATCAGCGGTCACCGATTGGCCCTCATCCGGCAGATCCCCCTCACACCCAACCCATCTCGTCCATATGACTATCTAATTTTATCTTAAAACTCTATCGTTCTTGATCCCACTATAGCACTTGGTAGCCTATTCCACCTATCTACAACTCTGACCATTTTGGTGGGGTCAGTACTCAAGGTATTAGTGAGTTGGGCCTATAATTGGGCCTTGTAATTGGGGTTGGGTGTGACAGGGATCTGCCTTGTGTGGGCCGATCGGCTTTTTGCAGACTCCCATTTTCTTATGTTCAAACCAAAATTTGCCTATATTTTTTTTTAAACGAAATTTATCTAATTTGAAGCCATTTGTTCGAGTTCTTTCGCAATCATTGAGTCCCCTTTAATAATCCCACTAACCCATTTGAATACCTCTATCATATTCCCTCTAACTCTGTCTCTCTAACGAGCTCCTGACCTTTGACCAGTGAGGACGTCCCCAGTGACCGCTCGTGACATACCTGTTTATCCCCTAGTGAGGTGAACATTCTTAGTGATGGTTTGTGTTGATGAGATTGTCACCTCTTCCCATGTTCTCCAGCTTTGTCTTGCTTTGCAAGAAAGGCTGGAGAATGTTGAGCTCGAGGTCCAATCTCTCAAGGACGAGAACCTAGCATTGAAGATGGCATTAGAGGAAACGAAAAATGCCACTGGTGTAGGAAAACCGGACTTTTCCTGGAAAGTGGTAGCTTCAAGTGGAACGAAGTGTACTTTGAAGAAGCAGTGTGTACCTGTAAACAACAAGTACAGCATCCTGGAGGACGAGTGTGATGGAAGTGAAGACGGAGAGGGGGGAGGAGATGACCCGTCCTACAGCGAGGCAGTGAGAGGGGAGGGGAGGAAGTCTGCTGCTGCTACTACACGCCGACAAAAGGAAAAAGCTAAGTCTGTTTTCATTGTCGGTGATTCATTGGTTAGATACCTTGGCAGGGCAACAAACACTCAGGTTGGTACAGTTGTCTGCGTGCCTGGTGCCGGAGTCGGGAGGGTGGCTGAGAAGATAGATGCTGTCCTGGAAGAGAGTGGGGAGGACCCCATCATCTTCCTCAATGCAGGGAGCAGCGATATATGGAGATGCAGGACTGAGGAGTTGCTCTCCAAGTATCAGGAAATATTGGAGAGGATCAAGGAAAAGGGTGGAGTTCCTGTGGTAAACAGTATCCTGCCAAGATGAGGGGTAAGGAAGGAATGATCCTCCAGGGCTATTGGTGTAAATAGCCGGCTGGAGAAGTATTGCAAGGCAAATACTATTCCATTCCTGGATAACTCGTCCCACTTTTATGGTAAGGATGAACTGTATGCCCAGGATGGAGTACATCTCTCTCGACTAGGAGTTTCGACCTTGGCCAGCTCACTCGACAAGATTGTTGCGGGGTTTCGTTAAAAAAACCTGGGTGTGTAAGTAAAATACTGTCTCCATATGGAGCAGGTACTTCATGTGACAAACCAGTGAGTAAAATAGAAATAATCAGTCAAGATAGTGCGGATATAGTGATGTGTAATAGTAGTATCGATAACACTACACATGTAACTGATAGTAAAGATGAGAATACTGATAGAGTAGAATTTCCGTCTAGAGCTAGTACTTCAACAGGAAATAATAAGTTAGCTAAACACAATAGAAAATTAGTTGCAAAGAAAAGTAATAGGTTGAGGGTATATTATACACATTGTAGGAGTTTATGTAACAAAATAAACGAACTTAGAGCACTCGTTAGCACAGAAGATATAGACATAATAGCGCTAACTGAAACGTGGGTAAATACAGAATCTAGGCATTTTGTTAGCAGAATTTGATATTCCAGGATATAGTTTGTTTAAATATGACCGAACAAGTAGGAGGGCCGGGGGTATAGCAGTGTTTGTCAGGAGTACATTAAAAAGCTGTATTAAATCAGGTATTAGACTAAATATTGATAATGAAAGTGTTTGGGTAGAGGTTAACGAAGGTAGTGAGACCATAGTTATTGGAGTTATATATAGACCGGCTAATATGAGTAGAAATGGCGGAACATCGTTATGGGAGGAAATTAAAATAGCATCAAGGTTTAGCAATGTGTGCATTATGGGGGATTTAAATTTTCCGAACATTGATTGGCAACACCAAATAGGCGACTCCGATTCACAAGAGTTTATTGAGGTAGTACAAGATAGTTTTTTATTTCAATTCCTAGATACGCCGACTAGAGGTATTAATATTCTTGATTTAGTTTTCAGTAACAATGAACATATGATAAATAATGTAGAGATTGGTGACCACCTAGGAAATAGCGATCATAAATCTATTTATTTTAATATACAATAGACAGGGAATGCTAAAGAGAATACGACACTTTTCCCAGATTTCAGAAAAGCCGATAATGGTGGGCTAAGAAGAGACTTAAGGGTGGACCAAATTGTTAAGTAATTAAGTCAGGATATGCCAGAGTTAAACTTGCCACCTACATATAACCAGTGTATTGCTTCACTCCACAATGCTCAAAATAAATATATCCCTAAAAGAAGATTTAGATCGACACGGAACCAACCAAAATGGATGACTAATAAGCTAATAGATCTTATAGGAAAAAAGAAAGGAATATATAGAAAAATAAAGAAAGGCGAAAATCATTTACATATATACTATCAGACTCTATCAAGACAGGTCAAAAAGGAAATCAGGAAAGCAAAAATAAATTATGAAATAAGGATAGCCAGTGACTCAAAAAATATCCCTAAAGCTTTTTACCAACTATATAAATCTAAAGTTAGAGATGTAATAGGCCTAGGCCCCCTAAAAACTTCAATAAGAGAAATAACAGAAAATGATTTAGAAATGTGCAGTACATTAAATAGTCAGTTTCTTTCCGTTTTCACCAATGAAAATTTGACACAGATTCCAGAAGTCAATATAGTATATAGTGATAGTATAGAAAATATGTTAAGTACAGTTAGTATAAGTAGAAATGATGTGCTTAAGGAAATTGACAGACTGAAACCTCAACAATCGCCTGGTCCTGACGAGGTATATGCCAGAATATTAAAATAATGCAGAGATGAGTTAAGTAGCCCATTAGCATTTTTATTTAACAAGTCATTAGAAACAGGTTTAGTTCCAGAAGCTTGGAAGCTTGCAAATGTAGTACCGATCTTCAAAAAAGGTGATAAATCGATAGCATCCAATTACCGTCCCATGAGTCTCACATCAATCATAGGAAAGTTGCTAGAGTTTATTATTGCTTGGAAAATAAGAAGCTACTTAGTAAAATTTAACTTAATATATTCTTCTCAGCATGAATTCACTCAGGGACGTGCTTGCCTTACTAATTTGCTTAGCTTCTTCTCATAGGTATATGAAGCAGTAGATAGTGACAAGTCATATGATATTATATATTTATATTTCAGTAAAGCTTTCGACAGAGTCCCTCATGAGAGATTGATGAGAAAGGTTGAGGCACATGGAATAGGAGGGTCGTTGTTGGGATGGATTAGGTCATGGCTAATTGGTAGAAAACAGAGAGTCAGCATAAATGGTACCAAGTCAGAGTGGGGAGCAGTCAAAAGTGGTGTCCCACAGGGATCGGTATTAGGTCCCGTATTGTTTCTTATATACATAAATGACCTAGATTTAGGTATAACTAGTAGGATAAGTAAATTCGCAGACAATACTAAAATGGGGAGATCAATTTTTTTTTTTTTTTTTTTTTTTTTTTTTCTATATTCCAACTTACTTCCTCTCGGGCATAGGCTGAGAGCCTTAACATTCACCGCTTTACAATGAACAGTGAAGCCCGTGAGGTCTTGTTCCAGTCTAGGGAGTGAGACATGTGAAGCACGTAGAGTACAACGAGCACCTGCCATCTTGCCTTCACATGAGGCACGGTGCTCACTCATGCCCCGAAACGACCCCATCTCTGAAGCCATCTCGTTCCCGTGCTTCACTGTCTCACCCCCTACACTCGGACTCTCACACTTACACACACACAACGCCACCTGTTGAACAGATAACTCACCAGGCATTGCACCCCTATAGCATATTTTGAATATGGGAATATTCATACAGTGCTATTTAATCAGGGAACAATGAGGGTATTTTATTGACGTTTCGGTGGGCTTGTGGTAATGCACTGATACTAGGTACAGCACAAATTCCATCCCAATAATATCTTCCCATTGATACATCGGGATTTGAACCCGGGACCTTTGGATTACCAGGCCAGTGGCAAGACCACTCCACCACACCTCCCCTGCGATTGATTCAGATAGCGATATAGAATGCCTCCAAAGGGATCTTGATACCTTACATGAATGGTCAGTAAATTGGCAGATGAAGTTTAACATTGACAAATGCAATGTATTAAAGATAGGGAAGATACAAACAAATGTTAAATATAAACCAGCTAATTTAGATTTAGAAAATTCAGACTGCGAGAAAGATCTAGGTGTGTTTATTAGCAATGATTTGAAGCCTAGAAAACAGTGTATAAGCGTTCGTTCGTAATAAGGCAAACAGGATTCTCGGGTTCATCTTTAGGAGTGTGAATAACAGAACTGCTGATGTTATCTTAAAACTTTACTTGTCATTAGTGAGACCCCATATGGATTATGCTGTCCAATTTTGGTGTCCTTATTACAGAATGGACATAGATTCATTGGAGAGAGGACAGGTAGAATGACAAAAATGATCCATAATATTAGAAATCTTCCGTATGAAGAAAGGTTGAAGAAATTAGGTTTACATTCGTTAGAGAGACGCAGAGTTAGAGGGGATATGATAGAGGTGTTCAAGTGGGTTAGTGGGATTAACAAAGGGGACATGACAAATGTACTAAAGCTCAGTGATAGCGAAATAACTCGTACCAATGGTTTCAAATTCGATAAATTTCGTTTCAGAAAAGATATAGGCAAATATTGGTTTGGTAACAGAGTTGTAGATGGGTGGAATGGACTACTAAGTGCTATAGTGGGATTAAAAACGGTAGGGAGCTTTAAGATAAAATTGGATAAGCATATGGACGAGAAGGGTTGGGTGTGAAGGGGGATCAGCCGGGTTGGGCCAATCAGCACTCTGCAGACCCCGTAATCCTTCGTTAATCTCTAACCGTTTTGGTAAGATGATCCTCAGGGTATTAGAGTGTTGAGGCTATAATTGGGGTTGTGTGGGACAGGGATCTGCCTTGCTTAGGCCAATCGGCTTTCTGCAGACTCGCATTTTCTTATGTTCTTAATGTAAGCCTAATTTCTTCAGCCTTTCTTCATATGGAAAATTTCTAATATTATGGATATTTTTTGTCATTTTACGTTGTACTCTCTCCAAGGAATCTATGTCCATTCTGTAATAAGGACACCAAAATTGAACAGCATAATCCATATGGGGTCTCACTAATGACAAGTAAAGTTTTAAGATAACATCAGAAGTTCTAATACTCACACTCCTAGAGATGAACCCAAGAATCTTGTTTGCCTTGTTACGAACGCTTATACAATGTTTTCTAGGTTTCAAATCATTGCTAACAAACACACCTAGATCTTTCTCACAGTCTGAGTTTTATCTATATCTTAGTTTATATTTTACGATTGTATTCATCTTCCCTATTTTTAATACCTTGCATTTGTCAATGTTAAAATGCATCTGCCAATTTACTGACCTTTCTTGTAAGGTATTTAGATCCCTTTGCAGGCACTCTATATCTCTATCTGAATCTATTGTTCTCCCCATTTTGGTATCGTGTGCAAATTTACTTATCCTACTAGTTATACCTAAATCAAGGTCATTTCTATATATAACAAACAACAGAGGACCCAATACAGATCCCTGGGAGACACCACTTTTGACTGCTCCCCATTCTGACTTAGTACCATTTATGCTGACTCTCTGCTTCCCACCAATTAGCCATGACCTAATCCATCCCAACAACGACCCACCTATTCCATGTGCTATCGATTTATTACCTTGTTTAATATCGGAACTACATTTGCAAGCTTCCAATCTTTTGTAACTAAACCGGTTTCTAATGACTTGTTAAATAGAAATGTTAATGGGTAACTTAACTCATCTCTGCATTCTTTTAATACTCTAGCATATACCTCATCAGGACCATGCGATTTGTGATATTTCAGTTTGTCAATTTCCTTAAGAACATCATTTCTACTTATAGTAACCGTACTTAACCTATTTTCTCTACTATCGCTATATACCTTACGGACTTCTGGAAACTGTACCACATTTTCATTAGTGAAAACGGAAAGAAATTGACTATATAATGTGCTGCACTCTTCTAAATACTTTTCTGTCGTTTCTCTTATCGAAGTTTGAAGGGGACCAATTAAATTTCTAACCTTGGATTTATATAGTTGGTAAAAAGCTTTAGGATTATTTTTTGAGTCATTGGCAACCTTGATTTCAGAATGTCTTTGTTTTGTCCTAATATCCATTTTTACCTGTCTTGATAGATTCTGATAGTAAGCAAGTAGGTGAATTTCGCCTTAAGGCGGTGAGGCTAGTTGATAGGAGGGGGGGAGGGGGGCTGGGGTGAAGGTGGATAGATTATATAAGGGGGTGAGGCTAGTTAAGAAGAGGGGGAGCGTAGCAATGGGAGCGGTATATTATAGGAGGGGGTGAGGCTAGTAAATAATAAGAGGGACGTAGCAAGGGGGGAATAAATTATAGGAGGGGTAGAGGGTTTAAGAAGAGGAGTGGTGTGGTAAGAGGAAGGGTTAGAGTATAAGAGGGGTTGGGGAAGTTTATAAGAGGAGGGGTGTAGAATGGAGGGGTCGAATATAGGAGAGGTTGAGGCTAGTTAAGAGGAGGACGAGCGCAGCAAGAAGAGGGGGGGGGGGGTGAGTAGAGTATAAGTGGGAGTGGGGTTAGTTGTTAGGAGGGGACGAGAGAAGCGTAGCAGGGGGTGGATTGATTAGAGGAGGGGTGAGGCTAGTTAATAAGGGGAGGGGGAATATTCATTGGAGGGGTGGGTCAGCTTAATAGGAGGGGATGGGGGAAGTAAATAGGAAGGGGACGAGGGAGGACAAAGGAATATTAAGGGTAAGATGGGGATTATTTAATGAGGTGGGGGTTACAAGGAAAAGGGGTGAGGGAGGGTAGAGGTATTATAGGGGTTGGGGAGTAAGGCGTGTGAGGGAATGAGGACATTAAAATTGATGGGGATTAATTTATGAGTGAGGGAGTGTGGTTATAAAGGAGGGATGGAGGAGTAAGAGGAAGGGTTATGAGGGTATGAGGGAGGCCAAGGATATGAGGGAGTGTGGTTATAAAGGAGGGATGAGGAGAAAGGGATTGTGAGTATGAGGAAGGGTTATGAGGGTATGAGAGAGGCCAAGGATAGTGAGTGGCTGTAGTGGAGGGAGCCCCAAGGGGGATTATGAGGTTATGAGGGAGTTATAAGGGGGATTATGAGGGAGTTATAAGTAGTATGAGGGTCTGACAAGATAGTGTATTGTAGAGGTATTTGTGTATAGGGTTATTAAAGGTATAAACAAGTTATGATATTTTAGGCCGTTAGCATATAGTGATGAGAGATAGATTAGAGAGGCATTTGTGGGGGGAGAATAGTCAGACTTAAGCAATTTGGAAGAAGAAGCAGAAGAGAGAAAGATAATAGGATGTGAAACTAAAGTAATTTGAATGAGATTGAACTAGCAGACTAGTAGGACAGTTTGTAAGAATGATAACCCGCAAGATCCGTTAAACGTCTTTCTTGTAGCCCAGTGTTTAAGTTCCATAAGATTTCCTACTTTTTAATACGGTATAATCTATTTGGAAATTAATGAGACGGTGTGTGCGTCTCTCTCTCTCTCTCTCTCTCTCTGTTTTTGGAAATTCATGAAACGTTATAAGTTTTTTTGTGCGATGAAGAGTTGGCCTATTCCTCAACTGATTGTATATATAGTCTGTAAATCCGCTTCACTTTAACTGGTCCTAATGCTATATAGAATTCACTTGCTTAGCACACGCACACACACACATTCATTCATTAATTTACGGAACCAGGCGCTACATGAGTGCGGGGGTACTCACAGAAAACTGCAACTCGTGTTCATTTGAAGGTACAACTGCTTCATGTCAAATATTCATGCTCTCCTGTGGGACGGGGCCTGGCTGTGAGGGGGTTGTAGCTAGGTCGTCTTGCTGTTTACCTTTTCGATACCGGTGACGTCTATTGTATTAGATTTCAGCTACATTTAGGCGATTTTATGAAGCTTAGGACAAATGTATGGTAGCATAAAGGATGAATTTGCGATTATGTGAAGCTTAGGAAGAATACATCGTAGCTAAAGCAATTAATTGAAGTAGTTTGTAGCCTGACAATTGGTAGAAAACAGCGGTTCTTTCCTAATTTGAAAAAATAAAGGCGTCCATAGGCTAAATTGCCGATAACATAAATTACAAAGGATTGTCACGCTGGTACCTGAAATGGGGTTAAATATTAGAGGCCTTTCCTGAGCTGAATAACATAGGCATGTTTGTGTTTTTTTCCCAGGAATTGCCATAATAAACCAATTAATATGTCACAGTAGCTAAGGTATGCTATTCCAGAAACGTAGCTACGGTAGAGCTGTTCATTCATTCATTAATTAACTGTTAATTGAGATAGTCTGTACCCTATATTTCCCATAGATCCTTCCTAACCTGTATTATCAACCAGGCCTATTATGGGCCTATCAAAAACGTTTATTCTGGTCAAATGAAAGGACGTCACCATATCCATTATAAAGAGCTAAATCTACCGTATAAGCGCATCTCAATGTTGTTGTTGTTGTTGTTCCCTAAGCTGCCTGGCCGAAACCCTCCCTAGTCCGCTAGAGGAAGGCCATGGCCACGACACTATCGGCCTTTCTCCACAGAGCTCTCATTGAGTGTAGATTGTAGTGGTTGGCAGTAAGTGGTTGTGTGAAATGCAGTCTTCTATCATATGATGTGTTTAATGGTTCATGGGGTGCTGTGTTATTCATCTCCGCACAGGGCAGGCGGTCGACAAACGCCGGAGTCATGTTCCAGTACTCGTTCTGATAGCTCAGGGAGAGGTCTGGATGGTGTCCGCCATCTCAGCCTGGTCCAGGTGGACTCTGTCCTCACGAACAATTACAGGCGAGGAAGGGAGGATTTCGGAAGGATGGATTTCGGGAGGTCGTGGGTGTGCATGGGCAGGCGTGCGTGTTGTCTGTGAGTGAGTGGATGGATCGGTGAGAGATATGAGTATGGATGGTGCTTCTGGAAGTTGGTTCGGGGTGAGGCAGGGAGGGGAGAGAGGACAATAATTGGTTGTGTGATACCGTGTGCTGTGTGTTGTTTTGATATTTCTTGGTTGTCTCGTGGGTGTGTTGCCACCATGTAGTTTTTAAGGGTGGTGGTCTTGGTTCGTGGGGGTAGTGCTGCTGCCAGGTAATTGAGTGCCTCTCCCTTTCCATAATGGGTCTTTGACTTTGTTGAGTGTATTTTTGGTTTCTTGATCGTAGGTGATTTCTGGTGGGTCGCAGTAGCTGTGCAGCCTGTACTGATCTGCCGGGCTTTGTTTTGATATAGTCTGTAAAGTCTTATGATGTGTTTCAGCTAGGTTATGAAGCCCAGGCTGGGTCTTGGCGTATTCCATCACATGATCTTATGTAATTGTTTATATACTGTGGAGTGGTAAGTTTCTTTCTTCCTTTGTTGTGTCCATAATTTGTGTGAGCAAGTGACGCTGAGGGCGTTAAGATCTGGGTGTCAGTTTCTTTTGAATGTTTGTGTGTGTGCTGTTTGAATGTCGCATATGAGTATCAATAATTGTTGTACTCCTAGGATTTTGGGTTGTGTTTGTATTGTGTTTAGGGATGTGTTGTTTATTGGTGAGTTGAGGGATGGTATTCGTGTCTCCCTCCTGTCCAACATTTGTGAGCAGGGGTTGGCGGGTGGATTTGGCTGGGGCTAGGAATTAAGTCATGTTTGTAGTGCACCATGCCCATGGTAGTGTGTTGAGATAGGGTTGAAGGAGAATCTGTTGCTCTTTTGTGGTCATGGTGTGTGCATGTGAGTGTTATGTCCACTAGATGCATTAGGAGGCTAAGTTTTATTTGGGGCGTATTGGGTGTAGTTATATCCGTGTCACATGGTAGCAGATTGAAGAGTGGTCGGGGAGTAGCGATAGGACGGATCCTTGTGGGCACTCCGTTTGGAAAGTTTCGGGGGGTGGGGGGGGGGGGGAGTTTTAGGTGACCTGAACCGGCAAAAGATACGTGGTGGGCACACTCTGCGCCTGCTAGGAAGTTGGCCAGACCACTCGTTGTTTGTGTTTGTTGTGGGCATGTTTGTGTTGTAGATTTTGTTTGTTAGGTTGTAGGCGGGGGTATGGCATCGGAAGGATGCTTTAACTAATGTCGAGTGTGGCTAATAGTGATTCTGCTGTGGTTATTCTTTAGGTTTCCCTCATATTAATTCCTGTCTAGCTACCATGCCTCCTTCCCTAAGCCTGCACACCAAATTCGTCTTAGATAGAATATCTATACTAATAAACTAAGTCAAATATATTCTTGTTTATAACACTCCTCGAAGCGAATGGATCAGAAATAAAACCAATTAAATGAAAACAACTCGGAAACGAAAGGCGTCTTAAATTGTTTAGATATTTCTTACAATTCGATTTAAACTGTTACAGTGAAATAATATGTTTGACAATATTTTAATATTAACCGAAAACCATTCATTATCAACATATTGAGGGACTACTTGTGGTATTTGTTTAAGGTACATCACAACACACATCAGCACCCTCAATGGCGCTTCTTTCTACATATTCCTTCACTATCACCCTCGACAGCAAATTCGTCTCCTCTTCCTTCACCTCACACTCATTATCTCTCTCTCTCTCAATATTCCCACCACCCGACCCGCCCCTTTCCTCCTCACAATTTTACTATATTTTTTTTCTGTATTCACTATTCTCAAACCTCTCCTCCGCCCTCCATTCTATAGTAAGTACGTTTGGGGCTGTCGCAACTATCATCTTCAGTCACTTCTTTTGTTGGGCACACAGATTTTCTTTCTTTTTCTTTCACTCTCTGTGTTTCTCTTTCTTTTTAATGGCTTCTCCAGTGTCTTCATTGTTACACGGTCGCTCGTTTACTGTTCTATTTATTGTTTACTTTTGTCTCTACCGTTTGTCCTGCTTGTTTCGTTTTCTGTTGGTATATTTTGGGTCTGTATGATAGAGTTTCCAAAGTCGAATCATTGTATAGCGCCGAAAGGACACACACCAATTTGGGCTCAGCGGGGGGGGGGGGGAGGTATTTGTTTTGTTTCATCCTCAATCACCTCCAAGTCAAGTTTCGCTTCATTAGTTTGCAGATCTTAGAACGTTTCATTCGATTACCTTGACGATAATAGCGGCTTCACTTCACCCCGCCATTCGAGCGTGTCTAGATTATTTTGTTATGGTGGGCGAGACGGGGGGGGGGGGGGGGGATAACGAGCCTGTAACTTAGGAATTGGCCTTCGGCCAGGTCATGTTTCTGTCAGAAAATGTAAAAAATCAGCATAAAAAGGATCTGGGAGGGTATTTTCTAGTCTTAAGGAAGTCTAGGAAGGCGTTTCTTCTTCACTTTAATTATTCATATATTTATGTTCACAGAT
>CM064511.1:7281055-7475803 GCA_032716605.1 Paralithodes platypus | reverse complement strand
TATGTCAAAGAACGCTCACTGTGCATTTGTCCAAAAACCTCTTGCACTAACGTCCACTCGTGCTTCATTGGATGTGTTGGCCGTCCTGTGCTGCAAGATCTCTCCATCCAAGGGAATGAGTGATGGTTCACGCACCACATCTCTACACACCTCCCTGAGCATGTTCGCCTTTACATCTCTTACTTCATCATGCCTGATGCTGATGAATCTTCCTTTCTTACATATCATGGAGTGGTCTGCATCGTTGTTGGTTCCACAAACGCACCGATCGGGCAGTCCTTCAATTGGCCAATCATATCTCAGTGCAATAGCATCATTAAATTCTTGTTTGTTGAGATTGAAGCCTTTTGCCTTGATTGGTAGTGTTGTCAGCCAATTTGAAGTGCCCGTTTCTTGTGCAATTTGTAGTTTTTTTGTATGTCTTCAGGAAAGTTGTCCCATCAATTGTGCCATGTCATTTTTCTGTGAGTTTTGCCTCTCTGACGTGATGGTCTTTCTGATGTTGTAGATGTCCGCCTGGTCCACTTCACCATCAGAATCTTGTGCTACGATACGGTCAGTGAGAGATCCTGTTATCTTTACCGAGTTCAGGTATTCCGTTGTCGCCCTCCTCACTGGGTTGATGATTCCCAGCCCTCCCAACCTAGAAGGCAGTGCGAGCAACTCCCTCTCTACTACTACTACTACTACTACTACTACTACTACTACTACTACTTCTTAGGGTGAGACAGACCATTTTTCTGGAAACCCTTCTCCTTCCTCTAGTTTTGATATTTTAAGACGTTGGTTCCATTAGTTTGGAAATTGTATGACCTTTCACCTCATTTCTTTGTCAGTATTAGAACCCTTCGTGCCATTTAGGTGTCTATTTTTACCTGGCGAGCGATAGCGAGCCTGTAATGGGGGTAAACGTTTTAAAACAGAAGGATGAATGGGGCCGAATGGATACAAGCCAGGGAAAGAGAGAAAAAGAGAGAAAGATACAAAAAATAGCAGGTGACCCCCCTTAATAATATTATGTTTTCGATTATTATATAAAATGTATTATGTTGTCATATATATTATTACATATTTTGATGTCCTGTTTGTCAATTTATATTATTTATTCTGTTTAGCGACATAATAACAAAATATGTCTTCTATTTTAGATTGGACGGCCTGGTTTGACGATCGCTTCCCATGTAAGTACTGATTCATCGTATACTGTTCACTGTATATATCAATTGTCAGATTGATATGGAGTGTTATAGGTTAGGTTAGATAAGTCAGGTTAGGTTAGGTTAAGTTTTATCTAGATAGTCTTATTTAGGTTTAAAACTCGAAAAATGTACTCGTAAGCATGCATAATTAACGTTTGTAGCGATAAATACACCACCGCTTGTGTGTGTGAGTGTGCGTGTGTGTGAGTGTGTACTAACCCCACTACACTCATTACTCACACAAACCCTCTCACATTTTCTTTTACACCCTCTTCTCCCCTCTCTTATAAACATCCTCTTCCCCCCCCCCCCCCCACCCCTTCACACCATCCCCTCCCCACCCGTCACTCATCCTTCCCCCCTCCCTCCCCACCCCTCACTCCTTCCCCCCCTCACCTCCTCCCTCCCTCATTATCACTCCATTTAATTGTTAACTTCCTCTATTAAACTTATTGATCCAACTTTCCTCTTCCCCTCCCCTCTTTTTCATGCCTTATAGCTACATCTTCTACTCGCTCTCGCTCTCTCTCTCTCGCTCTCTCGCTCTCGCTCTCTCTCTCACATACTGTATATATATATATATATATATATATATATATATATATATATATATATATATATAGAGAGAGAGAGAGAAAGAGAGAGATAGATAGTTTACATTATATCTATCTATCTATATATGTATCTCTCTCTCTCTCTCTCTCTCTCTCTCTCTCTCTCTCTCTCTCTCTCTCTCTCTCTCTCTCTCTCTCTCTCTCTCTCTCTCTCTCTCTCTCTGTGCTTGCTTTATTTGGCTTTTATCTGTAATTGCCTTCCTCATTTAGTGTATTGTTGTCTTGTTCCCTCTTTTATCCTCTCTCTCCCCTTCCCCTCTCTTTCTATTTTTAACCCTCATTTATCGTCGTTTTCTTTCTCTTTTCTGTTCGTAATTATCACTGCATTCATTATTATTTGTTTTTTGTTTTTTATTTATTACTTTTCACTCGACTTTTTTCCAATGGTTGTTTTTCTGTTTTATGAAGGAGGGTAGTGCTTGTTTTTTGTTGTATGTATTTATTTATTAATACATATTTTAGTATCCTCGCTATGCCTCCATCAAGCTTAATAAAAACACCACTTAGATCCCTTTTCGAGATTAAATTGTAAATTTTTCGATTGAAAATTTCCCGGCTGAAGGCCTGTTCCTTCTATAAAATACAGGCTCGCTTTCGCTCACAAAGAAAAAATCGACACCTAAATGGCCTAAAAGGTCATAATATTGACAAAGAAAAAGGACGAAAGGTCTCAAAATCGCCAATATAATAGAAGGAACATCTTAAAATCTCAAAACTAATATGGTAAACATGAGGGAGAAGGGGGTCCATAAAAAGCAACTACCTCCCCCTTAATTTACTTGTCATTAGTTGGTGTGTTGTGTCCTTTTCTGGTTTACTGTTATATTTCGACCATTTTTCTCCTAAAATCTATATATTAATTATATCTCCTGAAGATTTTGTTTTGCCTGTATTGTCTTTCTATTGCCTGATTTGTGTTCTGTATGTGTCTTTTAGTTTGTGTATTCCGCTATTAGGCAGGTCCCCCCCCCCCCTCTGTTGAACTAATTATCACATAGGTTTGGCCAGCAATGCGTGTTGTTTACTACCCCCCCCCCCCCCCCTTCATTATGCTTACCTCAGGAGTTTATGGTTCGAGCGTCATTATCAGAGCTAAGGTTTTTAATGGCTGCTCCGGTTTTAGCTACCCCGTTTAATGCATGGTTGGAAGAAAGGGTTGTGCGTGTGTTGTTACTATTTGTATTGTTATTATTATAAAGCGAGGCCGTTCTATATGATCTGTGCCCCATGAATATTCTTTTCTCTCACTTAAACAATAGGCTACCATAGTGCGGTGGGAATATGAACATGATTAGATTAATATCCAGTATTCGAGAATGAATAATAAGTCGTAGGCGTGTGCATAAACCTTTAACCGTCTTGGTGGTGTAATGGTTGAGGTGTCTAAGGGTCTGTTTGTGATGACCCGGGTTCGAATCCTGGTGGATCACATATATGCTTTCATTAATTTAATTGGAGGTGTTTGGTGTTGTGGGGAAATTAATACAAAAATATATTATTATTATTATTATTATTATTATTATTATTATTATTATTATTAGTAGTAGTAGTAGTAGTAGTAGTAGTTGTGTGTATGTGGCAATGTATTTTATTCGGTAAATGGATATGTGTGTAACTATGTATGTTATTTGTGAGTTTGTATGAATTAATTAATGTGTGAGTATGTGCTTATGATTTTAAATGTGCAGTTATATTTCTATACGTCCAGTGTATCCTTATGCATGAAAATATGTATATGTATTATGTTGCTATATACTATGTGTACATGGGGGCGATAGTTTGAATGTGTGTGGGATGCGGATATATTCAATCGCGCCATTGGGCCCTTGGCTATTTAATATATAATACTGATGATGATTCACCTGGGATGATGACTGGTTGTAATCAGGTGTTTGTGTATGGCCACGATCTTGCTGACCATCTTGGTTGGGGCCTGGTGGTGTGATTATACTATGTATAATTATGTGTGTGTAGGTTTAGGTAATTTTGGAACTATGTAAGTATACTATTTACTTATATCGCAGATACTTCTGCTAGTGTAAAATTATAATATTTCTCCTTATATTTGGGTTTGGGCGCATATCTCTTTTTCCTTCATTCGCCACTACTTCCAATTTTGTAATTAGTATAAAGTATTTCAGGACATATATACCAATAGGTATCAAATCATCTTTGTTATGTGATAACTTTTTAACACAACTTATTCTTGTATTTTGTATTTTGTCATATGACAATAAAAACTATTTGGATTTTGAAAGTAGTAGTAGAGGTGGTGGTGGTAATAGTTATAGTAGTAGTCAATCAATCAATCCATCAATCATCTTTATTTCGTAAATAATATCATAGATAATAAAGTTTATTTACAGTATTACAATACATGTTCATATCAAAGTATAATAGTCTATATAATTATATAAACACTCACTATCGTCCGATGATAGACAAAATAAACCACCCAAATCGTCTCACCGTCCTCAAGGGGATAAGAAGAACCTGGAGGTGATTATACACTTAAAACCTTACATTTCAATAAAATAATTATCACCGCTGACAAATTGGTCACAAGAACAGAGGAGTAGAGGTACTCGTGCCGCTAACCCAGGGTGCTCCGTGTAACCACGGACACCGTATTTGTGAAGGTTATCCACAGCTACATAGTTGTATGGTTGTCATGTGAAGCTACAACAACCTTGATAATCCTTTCTTGCACAAGGATGTAGAATAAATGTCCAGAGATGGCTCGTATCCCCTGGCTGTATTAACACACTGCGCAATGTATGGTTGTCATGTGAAGCTACAACAACCTTGATAATCCTTTCTTGCACAAGGATGTAGAATAAAAGTCCAGAGATAATATTATGTTTATAGGTTCTTATTAGCCAAAGATATACAGAGCTGGGGTGGCACTGCTATGCTGAGTGCCGACCGGATGTTACTGATGAAAACATGTGCAGCGGTGCCGGATATATTTGGTGCAACGCTGCCGATACTACAGAGTACGGTATATTATCATGGGATATTAAACAATGATAGTATTGCCCTGAAAGTACATGTGTGTATGTTTCAATATGATTAAGGCATGTGTACACTCTGTATATATGTTGTGTGTGCACTTAACCTATATCAACAATAGTCACACCCAAATAGAATGGGAGAGGCAGCAACCACATGGTGGGGACGCCGCATCCTGGCTGCATATCCCCTTCAAGAGTACCAATTAAGCAGGGCGGAGATGTCTAATTAATGCATTCAAACAGTTATATACAAACTTTCATTATTAACGTAAACAAAAATAACATGGCTGAAGTTAATGCATCCTATTTAGTAGCAGTCTCTACGTTTCCAACGTAGGGCTTATGATCTCAGCCGCTACCACAGCGGGCCGATTTATCGGTACTCACGCGAAGTACTAAATAATGTCTAGAGTTGCACCTCAATTCACTACTAGGCACGTTGTACACACTCCGAGACGACTAAAGAAGGAAGAGAAAGCGAAGGAGAGAAATAATTTTTATAGTTACCCATTTAATCTAGCTGCTCTCCTCTAAGCCATGCTCCATTTTCTATGAGCCTGCTCCAGTACCTGCAAAAGTATCAGTCTCTTCGCGCACACCGTTGATGACACACGCTTTTTTCTGTGTTCGGCGAGTGCCTGTTTTTGCCTGCCCCTTCGCTTCAACTAAGTGAATGGGAGCCTTTTCAGGCTGTTGAGGTTTTAGAAGAACGTTTCAGTGATGTAGGCAGCACTTTACGGATTTATGGCGTGTTTCTGGGTGAGCGTGGAGTGCTGGAGACGTGATGAATTATATTGTTTACTTCGGGGGTGGTTGGTCCTCAGCACCGCGTAGCGGTCGTTGAGTGTACTATTCTACCCTCGCTTTTTGGGTTCATGTTCACTTTAATGACCATTAACGTAACTTGGGGGGGGGGGGGGGATGTATGCTTCCCGCGTGATGCATTGTGTTTCTTTTCCCTTTTTTTACGTGAACTTTTGTTTTATTTTGTTTTTCGTATGACTGCGTGTCGTGTCGTAGTTTTACAAGACTTGAGCATGAAGCTTCTCTGGATTCTGCATTTGTGAGAGCATAGGGCATACAGCCTTTATTCTCTTTCAAACATGCTGCTTTGGTCTCAGCTGACCTATAAGCCCTTCTGACTTGTTTTTCAACATGTCCATAGTTGGTAGTCTTGTTTTTCATCACCTGGTTCACCCTTTTGTCAGTTCCTTTTCGTTTCCCCGGGCCTACTTGACTCGAGGATACGTAGTTCTGGTAACCGTGTCAGTCGCTCGCTTGCCCTAACTTTTATTTTATTTTATTTTAACGTAATTGTGGGGGTTTTCGGGCAGTGTTTAGCTTTGTTACTAGGTTCTTTCAATCAGGGATTGACGCTGCTCTAGTGTTTTCTCTTTTTATGTGTAGTGTGTAACTAAGCTAGGGTTGTTTTTTACCTTGAGCAGACCGCCGTCGGAATGGTCCACACAGGTCCTTTCCTGTTTTCTTCTGTTTTCCTCTTGTCTCTACTGACTTGGTGGTTATGGTCTTATATGCTCTTGTTAAACTTCTCGCCTTTATGTTTTATGTAACTAAGCTAATCTGTGTTTTGCCTTGAGCAGACCGCCGTCGGCATGGTCCACACAAGTCCTTTCCTTCTATATTCCTCTTGTCTCAACGGACTTGGAGGTCCCGGTCTCGTCGCTCTTGTTAAAATTCTTGCTTTTCTTACATTTTACCTGTTTCCGTTCTTCCCCTGCCTGTGTTTACTTGATCATAGGGGGGGGGGGGGGGGAATATCTGGAAACTGTGCACAGGCCCCGCTCACAGGAATGATAAGCTTGGACAAGTTGACTCGACTTTCGTGTTTACACACGTTTTTTCGCCACACAGGCGGGGGTCTTCAGGTGTCATCAGCTCCTTTATCTTTTTAGTTTTCCACTATACAAGCGAGATACCACTTTTGATGTGCCCTGTGCCTTGTCAAGGAATCGGCCGCATAGCCTTTTGCCTTG
Source organism: Paralithodes platypus (assembly GCA_032716605.1). Classification (NCBI taxonomy): domain Eukaryota; kingdom Metazoa; phylum Arthropoda; class Malacostraca; order Decapoda; family Lithodidae; genus Paralithodes; species Paralithodes platypus. Next base: position 7,468,982 of record CM064511.1, on the reverse strand, counting down.
ATTTTTGTGTTGGCGCCCTGTTATACCCCTTTTTAATTGTACCTGGACAGGGCTCCTTGGCCAACAGCTGCTTGGCTGTTTCCTCTCCCTTGTGTCCTCCTTCTGTACCTAGTTTCCGCCCTACAGGCGGCCTCCTAGTATACTAGGTGGACCCAAGGACCTCCTGAAAAGTCCTACGACTCGAACCAAAGTGGCGATTGTCCTGTGTGTATTGGATTCCCTCCCCTCCTCTATTTCCACTAATAGGGTACTGTTGGGTTGCTCACACTTGACCTTTTTCCTTCCAGCTGGTGCCCGCTCTACTGCCGGGCAAACCTACTCCGTCGCCGCTTCGCCCCCTCCTTCCTCCGCTCTCCCAGAGGGTTCTCAGGTATTTTGGATGGGGTCTTTTTTCCCCAAAGGAATTGGACCCGTTTACCAGGGTTGGGTCTTGCCAAATGGGCTTGTCCAAGCCCTGGTGTTTATGGTCTACTGTGTGGGTGTTTTTTACTTGACTTTCCTTGTTATCTTTGCTACTTGGCGTCTTCCTGGATATTGTCTTACCTGGGTTTCAAATGCTATTTTGGCTATACTGCCTCATACTTTTACCCTGTCTCACCTCCACTGGTGTGTAATGCTCCCCCCCATTTTTCGGTGCCGTACTGCCGGCTCCTCCCTGCTTCCGCCTGACATGCAATCGGTCGGTCATGCTGGACCATCGGGGGTGCTGCCTCCACACGGCTTGCATACGGCAAGGATATTTACGACCCCCACCGATGTGAAGTTTGTCTCTCCGCCCTTCAACTCCTGGAATCGCACCCTGCATCGGAGGAAGGCCGACGGGTCAAGAGGTCTCTCCGTCTATCATGGGATATCATCTTCCATTACGTACACCTTGCCTCTGCCCTGTGTCCAGCCCTCTCCTCTCCATTCCCCGTTCGGTCTCACTGATGTCCTCGAGGTGGATCGGGGGGGGGGGGAATGGTCGCGTCATGGACGACCTGTATCGGCACGCATTCCTTTGATAGGTTGACTTGACATTCGTGTTTACGCGCGTTTTTTCGCCACACAGTCGAGGATCTCCTGGTGTCCTCTGGCTCTTCATCTTTTTCTAGAATTCCGCTCTACAAGCGAATTTTCTACTTTTTGATGTACCCTGTATTTGTTTCTGGGAATCGGCCACGTCGCCTTTTTTCTTGGTTATTGATGAAGCTGGTGCCCTGTCTAAGTTTGAATGTATGTATGGTCCTGGATATGGCTACTTGGCTGATTTCCTATCCTCTGTGTCCTCCTCCTGTGCTTCGTTTCCGCCCTACAGGCGGCCTTCTAGTGTACTAGGTAGACTCGGGGACCTGTTGCCAAGTCCCAGGACACTGCTCGTGTGGCGATTGCCCTGTGTGTCTTGGATTCCCCCTACTATTTGTACCAATTAGGTGTCGGGTAGCTCACACTTGACTTTTTACTGACTGGGAGGTTCGGCCTTGACTCCACGTTGTGTTTACACACGTTTCCCGCCAAACAGGCGGGGTGTCCTCTGCCTCTTCCTCTTTCTATAGAAACTCGCTCCACAGGTGGATTTTTTAGTCTTGGATGTACCCTGTGACCTGTATCTGTAACCAGGAATCGGCCACGTGTCTTTTTCCTCTGGTTATTTATGCCCTTTGCATTCATATGCATCCAGGGAACGGCAGCTTAGCTGGGTTTCCCCCCTTGATATGTCCTCTGTTTCCTTCTGTGCCTCGAATCCGCTCCACAGGCGGCCTCTTGCTAGATCGACACAGAACCTCGCTGACAGGTCCCAGGCCTCCGCTCACGTGGCGTTGGTCCTGTGTGTATTCCCCCCTTTCTTCGTTGAACTTTTACCGACCATCCCCACCGTGGCCTCAACTTTTGTGTCTGGCCTGCTGCTCCGCTCCTTGGACTTCACTGGGATCTTATGCCCTACGTTGAATTAGCTTTTCCTGCCCAGTCCAGGACGTTCGCCACCCATTGCCGTCGACAGGTTCGGGTGGTTTTTCTGCTCGTCAACCCCTGCCGACGTCCGGAGCCACCTCCTCCTGCCGGACTGACGTTCTTGGGGATGGCTTGGCAGGAGGCTTTCTTGCTTGTGCTAAGCGACACATGCTCCGCACAATGGGAGGTCGTGGCGAAGCCCTCGTCATCCTCCTCCAACCATGCGAGTGGAGGTCCCGTCGCCGGCAAGGAGCCCTGGGGCTTGGGCTATGGGACGGGCCGCGGGGGGCGTTTTATACGCTCCTCCCGTGGCCGTTCGTACCCGGTTTGCCGTTCCGTCCTGTGGGTGGACTATGCTGGCAAGTTCCGGGACCCTCGTCCTACGCTCCCTTGCTCGGACGGGAGGGGGACAGGCCAGAGCGTGAGGCCCGCTCTCCGTTTTCGTCAGGACGGCCAGGTGAATGGGGGTCGGCCATGGTAGTTCCTTTCTCCATGACAAGTTAAGGGAGGCTTTGCTCCGCACAACACGTAGCTCCTCCTTGCCAATACCCTCTCCCCTCACCCGGCCGTTTCATTGACTTGGTGCTGGGCCTGACGCAAAGCGCCCGTACCGACTTCTCCCGCTCCCACTTCCGGCACTAGCCACGCCGGTCGTGGGCACGATGGTGGTATAGAAGGGTCTGGCCTGGAGGTGGAGGTATCAACCTCCTCTCGGGCGCCCTCCCACTCATAGACGCAGTGTCTCAGGAGGTGGCCCCGGTAATCCGGTCCATGTATGGGGGAGGTGCCGTCGCGATCAAATCTTCTCCACACATTGTGTCCTGGACACACTCGCTGTAGTCATCCATGTCGCAAGCCTGGGGTTCACAATCGCTATTTTGATAAGGCGGGCCTCCCATGTTCACACTGAGGGCCATGGAACCTACACAGTGCTCCTGTTCCCCGGAGTCGGGTGTAGGCGTCAACACTTCGCGTGTCGTTTTCTGTCCGTTCTCGTTCACGAACGTGTTCTGGGTTTTTTCCCGGCTGAGATCTTTACCTTGGGCGGCACTGACCGTGCCTTTCGGCCAGCTCGGACTCAACCACCACGTTCTACTGGTCCCCTAACACTTCCCTGTATCGCCCCCCCCCCCCCCCTTACTGGCTGTGGTCGGTGCCGCGCTTGCTACATATTAGACTATCACACTGGGTCGCTCGGGGCTCGCTCGCTGCAGCGGTGCCCTGGACTGCTCCCCCGGCGGCCATCTGGATAGAAACAGATGCGTCGTGTGAGGTGGGTTGGGGCTCCCGATCTAATATGGGTCATCGCCACCACGGCAAGTGGTCAGGGCTCTTCGCTTACGCGTAGGGGCCATGATCCTGTTGGTACCGTTCTTCTTCCTGCGGGATCGCTACCTTGCCCTAACGGGCATTACGGTGGCCTTTCGGTTGGTCATCTTATCCGCTGATGCCTTCGGCACGGACTGGAGTGGGTGACAGTCGGTGTCCACATTGCCTCCGCCCGTCGCACTCCTCATGTGCTACGTCCTCCACGGGCTGGGATTGTTCTGGCGCAGGGTTTGGTTGATCGCGCCCATGTGGCCAGCCCATGCTTGGTACACTACGCTATACGTACGTGTACCGGTTTCCCGTCATTTTCCCGTTAACATGCGTTGTAACGGCTCAGACGGGTTGTTTTTCGGTAGTTGGAGTATACTGTAGGACGATAAAGTCCCGCCTCACCACTGCCCCACCCCGTCATCACTGTGGATGATGTTGGTATAGTGCTAACCGTGCCTCAGCATGACTCACCGGGGTCCCCCCACAGCACTTGCTCCTGCAGTCTCTGTTCTCACACCAGCCTTAACAGTGTTCCAAAGAGACAGCACCTTCACACGACTCTACTGTCGGTTAGACAATTGGCCTAAGGAACAATTAAGTCCTGCCCCAACACTGCTCTAACGTGTAAACACTGTTGCCGCCGCAAGTGTGGTGCCAAACAGCTGAAACGATGGTGTCCGTGTTCCGTTCCCCTCCCTGTCTCCGGCTTCTTCTTGGGCCAGATTGGAGACCTAGGGACATCGTTGGCATTTGTGTCGTAAATGTTTGTGTGGCGGGGTGGTTGCCACCTTTTTTACCTCGGCTTGGCTGATATGCTTCATCGGCGCTGGCTGACGTCTTCATGGAGGGCTTCATTCTTCTTAGATTGGGTTCCCTACCTGGCTCAATGACGCTGAGCAGTGAGCGCACAGCTCCCTCGGTTGCGTTCGTGTTCTGTTACATTCATCACTGGTTTGGAACACTCACCGACATGTACAGTACTACATCTTTCGAGGCCGCCTGCCCGCTCTTGGGATACCCTTAGAGGCCTTGATGGGGCTGGTGCTCCCTCACAAGGGGTGTCATATTTCTGAAGACCTGCTTTAGGCTCCGTCCGCCCCCACGCTGGATACTGGCTCGGTGGTCTCTGGCGCGGGCTCTTGGAATCCTTGCCTCATCCGCCTCCGCCACTAGCCCAATCCCTGTTCTACTGCTAGACGAAACAACTTTTCTTCTTGGTTTGTCAACAGGGGTGTGGGTATCAGGGTTTGCAACCATAGCCAGGGCCCCTTCCCTCGGGTTCGTCACTTTGACCCCTTCTGTTCGTTTTGTAGACTCGTATGGAACTTCTGCTATGCCAGATTCATGCCCTGTTTGCTTCTGTGTGTGCCACTGTGCCGGGACGGGCTTCGGTGTGCATGCTGTGGGCCTACATATCCGTCATGTTCTTGGAGGCGGTAACCCTCTTACAGAGGGCTCTGCTCATATGCCTTCCACTTTTACAGTCTTGCTATCTCACTGACATGACCGACACTGGGTTATGGTCCCCCCACAGTGCATCTGTCTCTTCCTACCTCTCCATGCCCACGGCCAGGCTTAGTATGCCTTGGGTCGCGTTCAATCAACGTGTCCCCTGCTTCATCATCCATCCTGATTCTATTCATGCTGTATTCGTCCCATACTGTATTTTCTTCCTTTCCCTGACAAAGGGGGCGGGGGGGAGGTCATTTTTGTATGCTTGTACAAAGCCTTTCTTTCAATACATGTCTGTTTAGTATTGAGGATGTAGCTCTTACGGTTTTTACATTATGACTATACTGTCTACGGGTTTTGCCTTGGTATGCTTATGCCGCATACCCATGTCATGTAAATGACGAGTGTAATATGATGTCGTCAGCCGGCTATACCGTGCCATTTTGTTTTGTAAACACTTAACCCCTGCCTTCACTTAAGGTTTTCGCTCTTACAATTTTTACATTCTGACTCCACTGTCTCCGGGTTCTGTGTTGGTATGCTTATGCCTCCTACCCATGTCGTGTACCTCCAGAGTGCCCTATGATTACATCCGCCGGCTATGCCGTGTCTTGTGTTTTTGTGAATACTTTCCACTTGGCTTCACTTTAGGATTTCGCTCTTACAGTTTTTACATTCTGACTCAACTGTCTCCAGGTTTTGTGTTGGTATGCTTCTGCCTCCTACCCATGTCGTGTAACTACAGAGTGTCATATGGTGACGTCCACCATCTCCTGTGTCTCTTCATCCCATACTGTATTTTCTTCCTTTCCCTAAAACAGGGGGGGGGGGGAGTTCTTTTTGTATGCTTGTACAAAGACTTTCTCTTTCAATACTTCTATGAACAGTACTGTCTGTTTAGTGTTAAGGATGTAACTCTTAAGGTTTCTTACATTTGGACTATACTGTCTACAGGTTTTTGTATTGGTATGCCTATGCCTCATACCCATGTCTTGTACATAAGAGTGTCTTCGGAGGTCATCCACATGCTGTGCCGTGCTGTTTGTTATTGTAATACTTTACAATTGACTTCACCTTTCCCATGTTAGTGTGCCATTCCAACGTCGACATGACCTATTCCTTTACCTGCCTGTGCATTTTAGACCCTAGACTGATACACTAGTAACTGTATTTTCTTAATATGCACCATACTGTTACGCTCTTTTTTTCCGATAAACTAAATTTTGTATGTGTGTCTTTTCTTGGTCCTCTACTTTCCTAAGGCTTGGGTTTTTGTGGTTTATTGGATGTCCGCCTCCAATGTGAGATTCAAGCCCTACGTTGGAAACGTAGAGACTGATACTAAATTGGGAGGTTTGACGACCTCCCCTATAACCAAATGAGGAAAACTTCTTATTTGGTAGCAGTCTCGGAGTATCCAACATCAGAGTATCCCGCCCTCATGCCGATCCCCTGCCCATCCAATCTACACTGATTACTTGATACCTAGATACTTTTGCAGGTACTGGAGCAGGCTCATAGAAAGTGGAGCATGGCTTAGAGGAGAGCAGCTAGATTAAATGGGTAACTAACAATTCTTTCTTTCCTTCGCTTTCTCTTCCTTCTTTAGTCGTCTTGGAGTGTGTACAACGTGCCTAGTAGTGAATTGAGGTGCAACTCTAGAGATTATTTAGTACTTCGCGTGAGTACCGATAAATCGGCCCGCTGTGGTAGCGGCTGAGATCATAAGCCCTACGTTGGATACTCCGAGACTGCTACCAAATAAGAGGTTTTCCTTATTTGGTTTTAAGGGAGGTCGTCAAACCTCCCAATATGGCATCCTACGCTCTTCATGTATTTGCACCCAGTTAATCCTGACTTCAATTATATCAAGAGTGAAATGGTTTAAATCCACATTGCACCTATTGCTGAACATTTTATGAACAGAGGAGAGGAACAAACCAAAATTGAGAGTTGGCAAACTTAACTTCATGATAGCACTCCTAGTTCTCTGTATTCTTTTATAATACCTTGCTTGTGTTAGGGCTACATGGTGTTTTAGTAGGAGTTGGTTACACTCTTCTGCTGTTTCATGGTTACTGGCATAATTTGGTACTTTAATTATTCTTTTTAGGGATTTAGCATAGGCTATCTCAAAGGCTCTGAAAACAGTGGAGCTAAAGATGTTCTTGCCATTCCATAAGGAGGCACCATAATCAGGTTTGCAGTAAGCATTAAATAAGTACAATTTGTTTTTGTTATCTACAGCTGAAAAATGTATATAAATGCTATGAAAGCTACCATAAAAACTATTCAATCTCTTCTCAATATCTAATTTGTCCTTGAGATCATTGGATATTATTGAATTGAAATTGAATTGAATTGAATTGAAATCTTTTTATTTAGCCTTTAGTATACAATACAATTTTGCTTACAAATGATTTGTTAAAAACGAAAATATATAATAATAATACAAAAAAATAAGGCTGAGCCTTTTGAGAGATGTCTCTCTTAAAGGCACCTGGCTATAACTCGATCTATCAAAATGCAATTGTATATAATATACTTAGTCACAGCTATGTGCCCTGGGAACTACGTGTTGTAAAGAATTGTCTAACTTCGAAAAGGGATGTATGTGGGCAAAATATAATAAAATAAAACAAATTAAATTAATGGTGATTAACATTGAGGTCACACTCACTTCCCACAGCTCACAGCTGATTGTTTATAATCATAATTACCTATGTAATACCATTTACACAATTGAATATATACAATATACATTGTACAACTATTGACATGATGTTCAAAGGCCATACTCGCAATTATACCCACAATTCGACACAAAGACACATACGCTTCCCTAACAGTATATGCCTAATTAGTAAAGGACATAAACTTTGTTGTGCATGGAGTACACACTTACACCATTCATTTAGACCTATATATGAGAACATGGTAAATCATTTACTGTAGACTATATATCCATTTCTATAAAACAAAAAAACACACATTTTGTATACAAATGCCAACTACACATACATTATATACACCTTTACAGACAAAAATAGAAGCATGTTTATTACAAAATAGTATTCAAGCTCATTCAACCCTTTATGTGACTCTACACATATATACACACACAGCCAGCGTAAATATTATTAAAGGTTATACATTTGTCGATCTAGGTGATAGGGATATTGTAATTATTGGTAGTGTAATTGGTGATATACCTATTTTAGTAGTCACTGTTGATATCGTGTATTTTAATTGTCTCTTAAACCGAGATATTTCCTGTATATTTCTTAAATGTTTAGGTAATCCGTTCCACACCTTAACTCCAGGATATTTTATACATGTCTGAGCTTGACTAGAAGTCATGAGAGGAATTCTTAATAGATCAGCTCCCCTTAAATTGTACCTTTCATTGTTACTAGGTGTAAACAAATCAGTGCTATCAAGGTTATGCAGACATTTATATACGAAAAGCGCACTGCAGTCAGTATTGATATCCTTAAATTTAAATCATTCAAGTTTACTAAATAGTTCATTTGTGTGGGCATATCTTGATTTATGTGATATAGTTCTAATTATTTTTTTGTGTGATTTTTCAATAGTTAATAATTTGGTTTTACTAGTTGCACCCCAACTTGTTTGTCAATATAACAACTGTGGATAGATAAGACTATAATATAATTGTTTTAGAGCACTAATATTAAAGCAGTGTCGTGTAAGGTAGAGTATGCCACATTGCTTATTAAGTTTGTTTTTCAAATCATGTATATGTATGCCCCACGACAGCCTGTTATCCACCATAACACCAAGACACTTTATATGTTCCTCCTCCTTTAGTACATTATTTGCAATCTTAATTGGTGCTAAATTTTGAGCGATAGATTTATTCCTCTTAAAAATTATATACTTAGTTTTGTCAATATTAAGAGTAAGCTTATTAGCTTGTATCCACCTTGCTTATGTGTCCCAGATAGTCATAGGATTGAACAATTTCCAGCCTATGTGGACCAAGTTGAATTAAGTTGGTTTCCCTTTTTGTTTTTTTAATTCATATAACATACATTTTGTTTTATTTGTATTGATGTTTAATTTTAGCTTATTCATATTAACACAACATTTATCGTAAATGTGCTCCATGCACAAGCTAGAATTTGCAAGTAACACTATGTCATCCGCATAGGCTAGAATGTTCACCCTAGAGAGACCAAATTTACACCCTACATTAGTACTACTTATGGAGGTTATTTCCGAATTTATATAACATTTAAACAAAAAGGAAGATAAGATGCCTCCCTGCCTCACTCCATGTTCTATATAATTGTAACTTCCCTGTTCGCCTTGCCATTTCACATTAGCACTGATTACGAAGATAATGCATAATTGGAAATATTAAATCAGATGGAATATTTGCTTCAATTAGTTTCTTTCCCAATACAAAATGGTTTACAAGATCAAAAACCTTGGATAAATCAATAAATGTAAGTATACCCTTATTTACAGTTTTTATATTGTCACACATAACTTCCGTAACTAAAAAACAGGCATCAGTAGTGGATACCCCTTCACGGAATCCAAACTGTCTATCATCAATGTAAATGTGATCTTCTAAAATACTCAAAATTAGCATTTCCCATATTTTGAACAAGCAAGAAGACTGCATGACAGACCGATAGTTATATACTGGCATCCGTAATATTCCCCTTAGTATTTTTGACAACAGGCGTAATGTTACCTTTCAATAATTCCAGTGGGAGATAACAATGTGAAAGACATACATTATAAAAGAGAGCCAAGTTTCTTAGGAAGTCATCTTAGGCATGCTTTAAAAACAGTGAATGGATTCCATCTTGTCCCACCCCGTTATAAAGCCGATTAGTGATAGTTTTTAAGGTTACCATTGATATATTAGGATACATTTTTTCCCCGTTTTGCCACAATTGTTTAAAACAAGTCCTAAAATAATTCTTACATTGATCATCTTGAGCTGGCTGATTTAATAAATATTTATCAGAAAATACATGTATAATATTATTTTTCTCAAATTCCCATCAACAATGCTTGTTGTCTTGATATTTCCTTTTTTGCGTTTCACATTAGTCCACAACTCTCGTTTGTTTCTGCTACCAAATTTCTCTACAATGGAATTACAGATCTCCATATTTTCATTTGCTTTACAATTATTTAAGGCTGTCTTAAAATCTCTACGCAAGGTAATCATCTGGGTGTGTTCCACCGTACCAAGTATCCTTCCAGAAATAACCCAATCTAAGTATCATTCCCTGGTTTTAATGTGCAGCCTTTTGACCCTCCTATTCCATCTGTGTATAACCTTAAACTTGTGTATTTATACAGCATCAGTAACATATTATTGAGAGGCAAGAGATATAGCAGTAGGCTACACAAAGATTTATATTGTTTATCAATCAACTGTGTATGTTTCATATTTCTACATCCAACCTGAGTACAGAGATTTAATGTAGGTTATAAATATTTCCTAAAATAACATCAGCTTTATTTGCTATATCATACATATTATCAATAGTGAGTTTATTCCAATTAATATATTTAACATCATCGAAAGAGCTCTTATCTCGCCCCACGGGTTCTGTGACACGTTTATCTAAGCTCTTAATACACAAAGTGAAACCTAAAGGTAAATGATCTGAACTTATTTTATCAGATTAAACCTTAATATTTTTCAAACTGACCTGAGCCTGGTTTCTGCCTACCCCATGCTCCAACCATCTGCAATATGGGTTACCGTACCCCATGAAGGTAAATGTGTTATTGTCCAGTACATTAACATCATAACAAGTGAGTACATTTTCTGCCATAAAAGAGGAGAGACTGTGCCAAGCTCGACCTGAATGTGGGTCTGCGTTAAAATCCCCTATAAAATGTATAGAGTCGAAATTATTATCTTCAATTATTAAGCTTAATTCCGAAAGAGTTTGCAGGTATTTCTGTAGGGTAACAGCTTCCCAAACATCGCTATTAAGATAAACATTTACCAATAATATATCAATACCATTAATTGTTATATTAAACGCCATACAATTTGATTGCAACATAATATCCTTAATTTTTAAATGTAAACTTTTCTTAAATAATATAGCCATACCACCCTGAGGCCGTCCAGCCATAGCTGCGAGGGCTTTATCTGAGAGAGTAGCTGCTACCCCACCACTTTCATAGTTTTCATCAATAAAATCTAACTTACATAATTTGTCCTCCAGAAGCATGGTTTCTTGTAAACATATTAAATCATATTCCAAAGCAGTTAACTCTCTAATGTTACGAACTGGCACTCGGGTACACAAGGGCTCTCAATCAGGACTCGAATACGGCTCGCTGCCACAACGGAAACACACGATCCCAACCCCTGAGTACTGCCAGCCGAACAAAATACACCAATACCCTCCAGAGTTCAATCTGCTATAACGGGGTATACAAGAACTCGGTACTAGTGTTCAACAACAGACTAATAAAGAGACAGGAATTATCTAGTCTGGTCAACAATCAAACAATGAAGTAAGAAACAACAACACAAAAGAATAGTGTTGGCCGAAGCCGAAGTAATCCACCCTTGACTATGAACTTAAGAAGTCCACCAGCCTCTACTTCGGATCGGCACTATTACGTTACGTTAATTAATAGTCCTTAACACCTTACGAGCGGCCTATGCGGTTTATTTATGTGTACCGCACAGCGGGGTGTTTTTAGCCAAAATAGGGCTGTTTACGTGATCATTTTCATGCCTAAATAAGACCCAGAACGTAAAACAAGTACCTATCCCTGAAAGGGCATAAACAGAGCTTTCGAATGACACCATAACGATCCTTGTATGATGGATAGTTTTCTTGCAATAACCGTGCAACGCGAGTGCAAAAAGCAGGTAATTCGGTACTTTCAGTACATAATTGAGTATGTAGCGAGTGAGAGAGGGAGGAGGGAGCTGAGATTTGTGTCAGTAGGTTCGCCGCGGTGGTCTGGAGCAGTCATACGCTCGCTAGTCTCCTGCCACCACTTGTCTCTCTCTCTCAGCCACATTACGTGCTGAAATTGCCACTCGAGTTATGTCGAGCGCCGCCACATAGTCCAGCTTTATTTAACTCGACTTATGTTGCTCGCCGCTAATTAAGGGTTAAGCATCGAGCAAGGAATCTTCTGAAAAAAGTTAGATGCTTCTCGGATGCTCGTAAGAAGTACGTATCGGATTTTGAACAGTAATTCAATAAGCAAAAACACTGGCAATTAAATAGTATTAAAGGCTTAAATTGGCATAAGAATAATTAAAAGAATATGCAATAGTAAATGGCAAACATTAAAAAGGAAGTACTCCGCAAATGCAACGGCAATAGCCTACTCGGATTGTGCTCGTGGGCCACTAATCACTAAAGTAGCCAAGTTTGCAACACATGAAATCAATAGTGCATAAACAATATCATACATAAAGAAAGCTTCAATACTATTCTGTATCTACTAATCGAGTAAAGTCTAGCTGGGGTACCGTAGGCAAAAAGGTAGCAGTGACTGAGCAAAAACGGCTCGTAGCCTAGCGAAGTCCTCACGACTGTTTAAAGTATTTCGTTAAAACTAACAAGTGCACTTTGAGAAATCCAGATCCCTTGTATCTGGTTTTCTCCCGGCTCCTTGACAAAGTAAAAACAAACTGTTAATAAAATACAGGGTGGTTAGGCTCTTGCCCTCACGCACTGTAAATTATTAACTCAACACAGTCAGCCGCGAAGACAACTTAGGCTTCACTAAACCGAAACTAGTATGCAGGTTTATCGCTTAACCACTGCATCAAACAACAACTCGTAACACAGAAAAGCCTTACCCCAGTCTAGCATTACCTAGACTAGCAGAAAACAGGAATAATAATAATAACACACAGGGAAATGCATATACAAGTGCAACAAACTTAAATCAATCCTACTCTAAGTCAACCCTTCCAAAATAGGCTATCTAATAGGCAAGTATCTCGTGAGAACTCAAGCGATAATACGTTGGCTGACTAGCTCTGCACCAACAGGACCATGGAAGTTAAACAGGGCAGGGAAAAGAGGAAATAAGAATGTAAGGTAGTAGAGAATGTTCCCATCAGTCAGAAGAATATAAATAGTTAGCAAGGGAAATGAGAAGTCGCTCTGCCTAATGAGTTCTGATGAAAAATGGCTAGACTTCCCTTCTATACCCGGCCCTCTAGTGAGCCCAACGTGAACTACTAAGGACTGCCCACTGACAACCATTACGTAATTTCTCTCTCTCCTCTGGGATACACAAAGGCTCTCCTAGCACTGAGGGAGGGAGGAGTGCTAGTGAGTTAGGCCTACCTCCTGCCTGGCGTACCCACTGACACCTAACTGTGGCTGTTTCTCTTCCCATCATTACAAATAAGTTTTACACACAATACTTATAACTAATGATATAAAATAGAACTCGTTGACTCAGGTGAAAACAAAATACATATTCATAATACTTATAGTACAACGGCTCACATGAACTGAGTTAGGAAACTCTACATAGACTACAGCCAAAGTTCCTGCCCTGACGATCCTAGCGAGAGTGGGGCATGACTAGGCGTTCTGTACAGCATGCTCACACGTGGACATGCGTCACACTAATAACATCTATTTTCTTTGATAATGAGCAACAATTATACGTACATATATGTATATCATTGTGACTCATTTTATCAAAGCTAATAATGTGTATGCTCTAAAAAATATATTGCAATATACCCTAATACCGTAAAATAAAATAAAATATATATAAAAATACTGAAGAAGGGACTACAACAAATACTCCAAGAAGATATATACAGTGAACAAAATCTATATAAAGTGAAATGTGCAAAGAAGATAGAAAAGACAATTAATTAATGATTTGCTTCGATTTTGATAACATTTATTCAGTATTATTTCCTCAGGCCACAAGTCTGCCTGAAAGAGATTATCTTTGTCAGTTAATTTTATGTTAATTTTAAAAGCATTACACCTTTGAAATAAAATTTCTAATTGCGAAATTGATAAAATTTGAATGCCAAAAGTATTCTTAATATATTCAGTTATACTTTCTTCTGTAGCTTCTTTATCTACTCTTCCCAGAAATAGATCAACGTATCTGGGTGCCGCTTTAAAAACTGTGCCCGTGACTTTCCTGGAGCCAATAACACTTTTAAAGTTAGTTTTGTTCCTCCCTGTAACACTGGTCTTCCTCATCTTGTTACGTGATGTCACGATGGTCCAGTCGTTCTCCCAGTCCTGGCCCTCCCCCGCCGACAGGGACTCCCTCACCATCAGGGATTGTGGTGGAGAGGCCGCGGCTGCGGCAGGTCGGGAAGAGGTAGGGAGATTCTTAGAAATTGCGCCCGTGCTTCGCTTGGTTACTCTGGCAGCCTGGGTACTAGGCCGGCCAGTGTCACTACTATTAACGAAGACCACACTCCGATCAGGCATATTTATGTTGGAACTCCCACTCCTCCCGGCTGTTGACCTGTCAGGAGTAGTTACACCATGTCCCGTTGTATTAGAGGTGTGACTCGAAGCTTGAGGTCTGTTTGCCGGGGCTGGATGCTGCAGGATTCTGTTGTTGGGTACCGGTACACTTGTATGACTGGCCGCTGCATCCGCATAGTCGCGTCTGTTATGTTGGTCTTGTGGTTCCTCTTGGTCCGTCCTCATCGTTGTGGGTTGTTCCATTCTCAAGTAATTCATCTCGCTAACTTCGTGTAACGTTATATCTTTAGCAGCTTCCTCCATGCCAGAAATTGCATTGCAAAACCTATTATTTAGTTCACTCATGTCTATCTTAATGCTTCGTACAGTATCTGCAGTGTTCATCACTTCTGATTTTATGTCCTGTATTTTTGACAGAATCTTGTTTATTTTGTATATTTCTACGGTTAGATTATTCAATATGGGAGCGAAAAAGCGCAAACCTACAGGGGGCATAGATTTATACGAGTCAGTGACAAATTTAGTTTTTATCTTTGCTTCCTTAACTTCGTTATGAAAATCTAGATCATTTAAGTCTTTCTTTTCCTTTTCAGGATCACGTCTCCACACAACATCTATCTTAAGAAAACCGCATATTATTTTTTTTGCCTTCTTTATTTCATCGTGAGAATACGCAGAATAAATAATATCAAATAAACCATTTTCATAGTCCGATTTTGCAGAGTTGATAAAGCAGAGCAACCTGTTGATTATAGTGTCGGGCTCCATATCTTTAAGGCTTCGAAGCTTCCATTAATTCGTTTATGGAAATTCGTGTACATCCAGAGAAAACGTACTGGTGGGATGTTTATAGCAGTAACTATTATAGTTTTGTGTAAACAATGTTTAGGGTTCTTTTTCTATATTAGAAACATACATTATTTGACGTTTATTGAAATAAGGTAAGTCACGACACTATAAATGTTCACGACAAGGTCAATAGCACTGTGATTGTCAGTATATAAGCATCCACTGTACCTTATAGTTGTCCGTGCCGTTCACCATGGTAATTTGGTCTCGGAATGTAAACAATGGAGGCTTCAGTAATAGGATGTTGTTTTCCAAGCACACGATTTACTCTTCCACCATATATTTATAATTAGCATACGCACTGAGTCTTCCCACAGCTCTGTTTGTTGGTGAGCACTCACTATTTCGGCGATAATATGGACAAAATCGTCACAATAAAAGAGCTGCTCCGCCATCAAGGTGCTTGGTCGGCGCAGGCGCAGTGGTAGTAGTAGTAATAGTAACAGCAGCAGTTGTTATTGTTGTTGTTGTTAGTATTGTTATTGTAGCAGCAATATCCGTGGCAGGTATCATAATAATATGTTTCGTATCAAAAAGTATAGCATTAGTATTTTTGCAAGATCTCATTAGCAGGTTTATCCCCCCCCCCCCCACCTCACACGCTTAATTAAATGTCAATAAGGTATATATACTTAATATTATTAGTAACTGGAGTAGTATTCTAGCAAGATTAGTAGCGGTAGTATTAAGTTAAGGGGAAATTGTTCACATAATAGTAATAGTAGTAGCAGTTGTAGTATAAGTAATAATAGCCGCGGTAGCTGTAGGTAGTGCCAACGAACTTGACACAAATATCGATCCCTGACCTCTTCGTAACTCAAAAGGGACTGCAGCAAACTGGATGTAAATACCCACACCTATTACCTGGTGGACTCTTCCCAAATGCGAGAAATTTCAGCCCGATTGCTTTCATATATTTTGAGTTATAAGAAATTAAGGGGTCAAGATTATTGTCAAGTTCGTTGGCGCTACCTATAATTATGACATCTACAAGGAATGTTGTGGTATGTATTAATCTTCCCTCTTATATAAGCCTTAGCAAAAACCAATAGAGAACTAAATAGTATTAATAATAGTCCTAGTATTAGTAGTAGTATTGATAATAGTCAATTTGAGTACTGCTACAATCTACTAGTAGTTTTTTTTTTTTTTTTTTTTTTTTTTTTTTTCTATATTCCAACTTACTTCCTCTCAGGCATAGGCTGAGAGCCTTAACATTCACCGCTTTACAATGAACAGTGAAGCCCGTGGGGTCTTGTTCCAGTCTAGGGAGTGAGACATGTGAAGCACGTAGAGTACAACAAGCACCTGCCATCTTGCCTTCACATGAGGCACGGTGCTCACTCATGGCCCGAAACGACCCCATCTCTGAAGCCACCTCGTTCCCGTACTTCACTGTCTCATCCCCTACACTCGGACTCTCACACTTACACACACACACAACGCCACCTGTTGAGCAGATAACTCATCAGGCATTGCACCCCTATAGCATATATTGAATATGGGAATATTCATACAGTGCTATTTAATCAGTATAGTATTAGTAACTTCGCTGCTAATCCTACCTGACTCACTAAAATCCATTAGGGTAGCCTGCATAATAGTAGTAATGACGATAGTAATAATAGTACTCGAAGTACTACCGATAGTTGTATAAACATCAGCAATACCCGAATAACTAATATTCTAAATAGTCATAGCACCAACAAACGAATGCGATAATAGTTGTGTATTATATTATTTGGTTGTATTGTATTTTATATATATATATATATATATATATATATATATATATATATGGTGGATGGCGGATGGTGGATGGGACTCGTTAGCCTTGGTCGGCAACTCATCTAGGGGAGACAACCTTATACAAATCCGGGTGGATGGGACTCGTCAGCCTTGGTTGGCAACCTGTCTAGGGGAGTAAACCTGATACAAATCCGTACTGCTTACCTAAGGGTAAGGCAGGTTAGTGGATGGATTAGCCGAACACCACTGTAGAAAAATAGTGCTAACAAGATACACAGAGGGCTTCTGAGTCGGACGGATCCTAAATTGAGTGGTCAATCCTGTAAGTCCTTCACTAAACTGGCTCGGGTTGTCCCTCTCACAGGGAATATGTCCGCTTGGGGACATTCTGTGTATGGCCACCCTCGTAAGGGGAGTAAGGCGTCCGGCAATAGATAGATAGATAGATATATATATATATATATATTGTCACTCCCAAATGAGTTTGTAGCCTATATAATTTGTGAGTGAGTTATAGTTGCAAGGCCTGTTGTGGGGGGGGGGGGACCCTGTGCGAGGCTAGTAGCTAGCTAGCCTTCGTGGCTAGCAGGATGTTGCCTGTAGTCTTGTGTTGCCGTCAGGTCAGCAATATAAATATGTTAGTTTATTTAGCCTTGTGTGATTAATGCAGTTTATCATAAGTTCACACAATGTTGACTTTATTCATTTGATTACTTTTGTTGTTAAGGAGAGCCCAGGCTGCCTGAGATAATTGAGTATTCTGGCGGTGCTGGCGCTCCCCTTCCTCCCTCGTCCTGGCCGTGGGAACCAGAGGGAGTGCAACAGCTTTATTCTAGTCCTGGCTCTCGTTCTGACAACACCTATGTTTGGTGTTGGTTAGGCTTGCTTCGTGTTTCCCTTGAATACCGCATATTTCCTTGTTCTTTATTTGATTGGAGCATAGCAGGGGCTGGAGTCATATTGAGCATATTGTTTTGTTTTAACATCTTTAGTTTAATATTGATCACTGCATTCATGCTTCTTTGGCAATCTTAGTGTATAAACTTCTACACTGGTTTCTTATTTCTGTTTCATTATTCTGCTGCATTGTTATACCATTATTATATGTGCATATTATTCATGGTTGATATCACTGGGGGGATTGGGTGGCTGGACTGTTTATCTCTGTTTTTGTCAGGCCTTTAAGCACAGAGGTTGCTGGGTGTGTACTTTGGTAGGCTAAGCCTTTTTTCCACCACACAGCATCCTTTGACTCGGGTCTTATCCAACCCTTTATGGGTGGCAGCCAGCATCTAACTTCCCCAGGATATCAACCCTTGGGCCTTGTGTAGTTTTAGCAACAATACATCTGGTGCAGTCAGGGACTAGGGGTGGAGCCTGTTACTAGGTGAGGTTGTCCCCATTGTACTCGGGTGTATTGAGCTAACCCCAGATGATGTTTAAGCGATAAGTCATTAAAGTTGTTTATCCCTTACAACACCACCGCCGTGCTGTGCTGAAGAGAGCCACTCGGTGTATTATTAGGACATAGGCTAGGGATAATAGGCTTGGCACAGAGGTTTATTCTACTGGACTTTCCATGGGTCTTTGCTTTGTATTGTTCTCAATTCCTAAGCGATTGGCATGATATAGAGTGTTCTGGGAGTCTAGTAGTGGTATGGTTAGGTAATGTTGGTGCAGTATAGAATAACCTTAGAAGTTCTCTTGCATACTACACGCACTATGGACTAGACTCTGGGACAATAAATATTGTTGTGTCTCCTTGTTACTGCTTTAATAGAGCAAAGAGGAAGATATCCATTTTTCCTAGAGAACCTGCGTGTCTTGGTGTTTGAGTCAGATATTAAGAGCGTGTCTGTTGCAGGGTTGGTTTAGTGCGGTGGGCAGTGTTGGGTGCAGGTCTACTGCATTGGTGTCTTTTTTCTACTGCATCGTTTTGACTGCTGTGGGCTAGTCTATTTGAGCATCTGTTTCCCCCCAGCCTCCCCTCGTAACAATATAATATATATATATATATATATTATTATTATTATTATTATTTTTTTTTTTCCCATTTTGACCACAAATCATAGAAGCAAAGTACACAATAGTATAAGTAGTACGGTAGAAAATAATAGCCACGACAGTAATTAAGTAGTCATGCCACAACATTATAGTAGGAGTATTAAGCACGACCGCTGTAGTAATGTAAATGGAAAACAACATCAACAAACAAATATGGCATAATAGGCACGTTTTTTTGGCACTCTCGCCCGCCCTCCCGACCCAAAGCGTAGCAAACAAAGGCGTATATGAGTGGCGGTACTATGAAAGGCAACCCCCTCCCCCCTGTTCAACTTCCCCACCACTATTACCACTCTTCTATTCCTACTTCTACCCCTTATTCCCCCCATCCACCCGCCCACCATCACTACCCCCTTCCTTCCACCACCACCACCACCATCAGAACCTCTCCTCCACCACCACCACTACCCCTCTTTTCCTCCACCACCACAACCCCTACTCCCCTCCTCCACCACTGCCTACCCCTCTTGTGCCACTTTCCCTCCCTTCCACTACCCCTCCTCACCCCACCACCACTCTGAGGGGAGGTGGAAAACTTAACCTGAGTGCTGGATAATTATGAGGAGAAATTTGGGGAAAGGGAGGGGAAATGGGAGGGAAGGGGATAGGTATCGCACTTGGCCTCAGGATACACTTTAGACCCCCCCCCCCTCGTCTCTCTCTCTCTCTCTCCTATTTCCCCTCTCGGTTCTCTCATTTCAGCTCTTTCATTTCCAGTCCCCTCTGAACTCTCTATCTCTCTCTCTCTCCCGTGTCTCTCCTTTCTCATTTCCTCCCCCATCTGCTATTTTCAATCTGTTTTCTCTTTCTCTTTTCGGTTCTCCCTCCATTTTTTCTATCTTTCGCTCTCTGGCTGTTGCTCTCGCTCACGCACACAAACTCTCTCTCTCTCTCTCTCTCACACACGCACACAAACAGGGTCGCTGGTCTTCTCTTACGGTTGTCTCCCTCTCTCTCTCAGGAGACTTCCCCCCCCCCTTTCTCTCTCTCTCTGTTTCCACTTTCTCTCGTGGCCAGTGTATGTGTGTATGTCTCTCTCTCTCTATCCACCTATTGCCTTCTAATTCTCCACCTCCCTAAATGGTGGCCTGCAGGCATGTGTGTGTGGAACATTCATACCGGCCTTAACAGAGATGGAAGGCGTCACGCAAGATCTAAGAGATCTATTAGCTCTTCCGCCAAGGTTCGGAGGTATGGGGATCATAAACCCAGTGGAGGCGGCACTACATGAGTACCAAAATTCCCTTAAACTTACTACGTCTCTGACAGAAAAAATACGGGAGCAAAATGAAAATGATGAAGTGGACGAAGAGGAACAACGAAATGCAAGACAGGAAATTACAAAGAACAGAGAAGAGAGACAGAAACATAGCCTAGAACAAATTAAGACCGGATGTAGGGAAGAACTGAAAATGAGAGTTGAGATGGCACAAGACACGGGGGCTTCAAATTGGCTCACATCATTACCAATAAAGGAGAAAGGCTTCAGCTTAAATAAACAAGAATTCAATGATGCCGTAGCCTTGAGGTATGGGTGGCCAGTTTCGAACCTGCCGCTGAAATGTGCATGCGGTGAAATAAACAACCCAGACCACTGTATGACCTGTAAGAAAGGAGGATTCATCTGTATCCGGCATGATGAAGTACGAGACATCACTGCACAAATGCTGGACGAGGTGTGCCATGATGTCAGAATCGAACCGGAACTTCTGCCTATGGACGGACAGCGCTTGGCCCACAATACTGCAAATACTTCAAATGAAGCAAGAGTGGACGTAAGTGCTCGAGGTTTTTGGACGAGGGGACAACAGGCTTTTTTCGACATCAGAATCTTCAACCCAAGAGCACAAACATATCGTGAGCGAGGACACAAGGTGGCATACTTGAGAAACGAAAGTGAGAAAAAACGCGCTTATGAAGAAAGAATTTTGAACAGGGATCAAGGAAGCTTTACTCCTCTGGTCTTCTCATCGTCGGGAGGTAGGGGACCTTCTGCAAGTGTCTTCTATGCCAGATTAGCTGAACAAATATCGGAGAAAAAGCGCCAGCATAGAAGCCAAGTCATAACTTGGATGAGATGCCGGCTCTCTTTCTCTCTTCTCAGGTCTGCACTCCTATGTCTCAGGGGTACAAGGTCCTCCCCGCTACAGAGGACAAGAGTGAGAGACTTGGACTTTGAAATGGTCGTGGCGGAGGGACGAATTGGGGAACAACTAGGTTGATTGTAGGGAGGTACTGGTACAATAAGATAAACTACAATGTAACTAGAATAAGATAGATTGTACACCACTTTGTAAGTGTGTGTATGTGTTTGTTATTGCGTGATGTTTGTGTGAGTATAAGTGTGTGTGTGTGTGTGTGTGTGTGTGTGTTTTGTACCCAGGAATATATTGGCCTTATTCTTGGTTCCTATTTCCCAGTCCATTCATCGCAGTATTACCCCAAGCACTCTCCAGCACTTACAAAGGATGTGGTGCCTTAGCTATTCTGCATTATCTCATTGTAGTGGTCCTCCAGATAAAGACCGTGCTCTTTAACACCCTAAGAACGGGTGGTGGAGTATATTTCACCGTGCCGCCCAGCGGGGGCTTTTTACCATAAATGGCCTTGTTTCCGTGCTCTTTTTCATGCATAAACAAGAGCCAGAGCGTAATACAATTATATATCCCTGAAAGTGCGTTAATTGAGCTTTCCAATGACACCTGAACCATCCTTCTACGATCACTGGTTGTCTTGCAACGATCGTACAACCGGAGGGCAAAATCGCTAAAATAAGGTCATTTCGTTACATAATTATGTGTGTAGCGAGGGAGGGAGGGTGGATGTGTGTGGAATAAATGTCAGTAGGCCCACGGCGGCCATGGCGAGCGGTCATGAGGCAACCTATGCTCCTCCCGTCGCTCGTCTCTCTCTCAGAGCCAATATTGCGCCAAAATTGCACACGGACTCAGGTCGGGCCCCGCTCTTTGTTCTGGTGTTCTCTATACGGACTAGAGTCGGGCCCCGCTAAATAAGGGTTAAGAGGGGATGGACGTATTTATTTCCATATTTATTTAACTTTGTAATTGTCTTAGTTTCCTCCCTAGACCTCCATCAGGCTTAACAAAATACACCCCCAAGATAAATGTGTAAGTTTTTCGATGGAATAATGTCCCGGCCGAAAGCCGATTTCTTTTAAATCACAGGCTCGCTTTTGCTCGCCAGGAAAAAATCTACATCTAATTGGAGGTGTAGGAAGGAAACTAGAAAATAATAAATAAATTAAAATATCGACTAGAAACTGAACCTCTCTTTCTACTTGATTATTTCACCTCCTATTAGCAGGGTGTCAAACCAGAGCAATTATGTTTGGAGACTTGAATTAATAAGAGAAGGATACGAGCAAATTAACGTGAAATAACATTGTTTGGGCCATTGTATCACTTCCAAAGACATAATTGTAACTATAAGCCACAAATGTATCTTTTCATATATAACAATAAAGAATAAGAAGAAAGGACTCGGCATTCGTTTGACACCCTTCCTATAAGAAACTTCAGGCAATTCTGGTACAGGTGATTTAGTTTGGCTTTTAAATCCAAATTGCACTTCAAAAATATTATATCACCCGAGTTTTGTTAATTAATAGGATCTCTGGTATAACGTTAAGGGGAGATTTATATTTGTTCGTTCGTTTATTAATTGTCTTTATTATTATCTTAAGTTTTTTATTAGTCCATCAGGCACCTGGCCCGGGGAGACGATTAATATGAAGGGTGCGCCTGGAAGTGTGGTGGGCGGGCTTGTAGCTTCGGCTCCGCTGCATGTCTGCCTGCCGAGATCGGAACCTCTCCGGGAGGTCGGGGGCCGGGGGAGTGCTGGAGCGACCTTGGTGACCCTGGTCTCTGGGTCTTCTGGGTGACCTAGATGTGTGTAAATTTGTGTTTTGTCTGTGTTTGTTCGTTGTTTTATGTTGTGTTTTGAGTTTTCCCTGTTCTTGCTGTCTTGAGGCGGCCACCCTCAAGAAGAAAAAATGAACACAATAATAATAAAATTGAATTAAATAGAAATTAAAAACATAAAATAGGAATAGTGGGGATTGGGCCTGAGCATATAGATCGATAGAAGTTTTCTTCCAAGACCTCCATCAAGCTTTAAATAATACCTTAAAACCCCCCTTTGCGATAAGTTTGTACATTTTTCGGTAGAAAAAAAATGTAACGGCCGAACACCGATTTTTCCTTAATTACAGGCTCGCTATCGCTCACCATAAACAAATAGACACCTAAATGGCACAACATGTCTTAAAATCGCCAAACTAATGGAGCGAACGTTTCAAAATCTCAAAACTTATGAGGTATAGGTATGAGGGAGAAGGTGGACCAGAAAAAAAAATATCCCCTTAATGTATTCCATTTGACTATTTCATCTTTAACTTTCCTTTCTTAGTATTTATAAATAATGTTTGGATTGAATAGCTGTTTAATGTTGCTCTCTCTCTCTCTCTCTCTCTCTCTCTCTCTCTCTCTCTCTCTCTCTCTCTCTCTCTCTCTCTTGTATTTTCCTGCGTTTCTCTTTTCTTCTTTATTTAGTAGTGTTCGTTTATATTTGTATTGTCATTTATTCTATATTTCGCAAATTTTCTCGCATTGTTTTGCTTTCATGCATTTTAGTTTACTTTTCCCGTTATATTTTCCTCTTCTTTCTCTCCCCGTCTTCCTTCTTTTCCCTGACAGGCGGAAAACACGCACTCACTCTCACTCTCTTTCCCATTATCCTCTCTTCCTCCTTTTATTATAGTCTGTTTATCCTTTACTATTTTATATTAGTATTTGTCTTATGTTATCCTCTTTTCTTTCTTTTATTATGATATTTTTTTTCCTTTACTATTTTCTATCATATTGTTTCTTATGTTTCCCTCTTTTCTTCCTCTTATTTTAGTCTATTTTTCCTTGACTATTTACTGTTTTTCATTTTTCCAGTATTCTCTTTTTCTGTTAGTTTAGTCTATTTATCCTTTACCATTTTCTTCCGTTTTTTTCTTTTTCCCATCATCTCTCTTCTTCCTTTTATTTAGTCTATATTTTTCCTTGACTATTTGCTTCTTTGTTTTCGTATGTTCCCCTCTTTATTATCACTCTTCTTACTTCTTTCACTTGACACAGGGACAAGTATAGTCGTATTCAACACACTTGTACTCAATTTTACCCTTTCTCTCACCTAATTCCCTGCTCTCTCTCTCTCTCTCTCCCTCAAACTGTTTCCCCACTACCTTTGCTCACCTTCCCCCAGCCCACTTTGACGCCCAGGTGAGTGTGTAATCCCGGAGCGCCTTAAGTAGTGTGAATCTTGACCCCTGGAGACGACGAACATATTAACACTCCAGCTCCTGGACCAATATCCCTGCGACGGGGCAAAGGGCGGCCATCCCACGCTGGTCCATACGTCCCAGGATCCTAGACTTCGTCCTCCTGAAACGCGAACTTAAGGGCTTCAAATCCCAAATGTCCTTTTCGCTTCCCGAGCCAATATCGGTGGGAGGGGGCCGAGATAAGGGTCTGCGGGCGATCTCCATTAGGTCGTTTTTCCCTACGCTCTCAATGGGACTGTGAGCCTTAGTGCAGGGCGGGGTATGGGCGAGTTTGGGGTCAGGAGGTGGACCTTCCGCTCGGCGGCTGCTGATGACGGACGGAGTGAGGGAAAACGAGGAGAAAATACGAGCAGAAGGTGACGCCCCCCGCCCCCCTTACCTCTGGCTCACACACACTCACACTCACTCACACACACTCACACTCACTCACATACATTTAATCATATATTTAGGTCATTTAAGTGAAACGGCTTAGTAATTAATTAAACTTTCAGTCAGGAACGTCAATTGGTGGTGACTATCAGAATGTAATCCCTGCTACTGACAAACAGTATTACGAATCTATTAAACACAAAATAAGCACATAACAATAAAAAAATAAAAATAAAGAAGGGGTAACTGGAGCCTTGATTGCATAGCTGGCGAAGTTTTTATTTGCATTCGATTAGCCTACAGTATACAGTATACAGTATACAGTATACAGTATGTTCGTTACATTGTGTTCTTTTTATTTGTATATCTTATTTATGTGTATGTTACACTCGCACACTGAATATTTGCATAACGCCAGCAGTTCTTGCTCTCCTAAATCTGAATGAACATCGATATTTCTTCATTATCATGTTTTATTTTTATTCTTTTATGTTTTAGATGCAGTTGAACTCCATTGATAGTTGTTTGGTATTGTATTTATGTGTTTCATGTTATAAAAGCACACCTGTTACTTTCACCACACCGGCAGTATGCATCCCAAGCCTGAAATAACATATTCATTGATTAAAACAAAATTGTAAATGTATTCGATTTTGTCTTTGTTACATTTTGTTTTTGTTTTTTTGCAAATGGATTTTACTTGTGTTCATGTTACACTGGCATAGCTAATATTTACATAGCACCAGCATTTCTAGGTTTCCCAAGCCTGAGTTAACAGGTAGTGAGTGGTCCGCTATGCAGCATGGAGCCTGGCAGCCGTGGAGCTCCTCTAACATGCACGAGGCTAAGGTTAGGAAAGGAGACAGATACATTAAGGCACAGGGACCAAAAATAGTTCTTTAGTTAACACAATTATAGCAGGATTAGATACATTCATATAAGGAAAGGATGAAGATGTATAGGCAGTTAGCAAAAATATATCTTTAGTTCACACATTTATAGCAGGCTTAGATACATTCATATTATAAGGAAAGGATTGAGATACATAGACACTATTCTATTCTATTCTATATGTTCAGGCCCAATCCCCACTTTTCCTATTTTGTTTTCCTCTATTTTATTATTGTTTTTTGTTTGTAGTTTCTTGGGGGTGGCCGACTCAAGACAGAGCAAGAACAGGAAAACACAAAACAGCGAACAAACACAGACAAAACACAACATTCACACACATCTAGGTCACCCAGGAGAATACCCAGAGACCAGGATCACCAAGGTCGCTTCAGCACTCCCCCGGCCCCCGACCACCCGGAGAGGCTCCGATCTCAGCAGGCAGACATGTAGCGGAGCCAAAGCCACAAGCCCGCCCACCACACTTCCAGGCGCACCCTTCATATTAATCGTATCCCCGGGCCAGGCGCCTGATGGACTATTATCTAGTCCAACTTGCGCCCGACCCCTTAGCAAAAATATATCTCACAAACGACTAGAGTATTCAACCTAATATTTCTACCATTTGGGAAGGGTCAGCCAGGGAATCGGTGTGGAAATTTATAGCCCATTTTCTCTAACCTTTTTTGAGTGACAGAGGTTAGGATTCATGATTTCAGGCTTACCTATTTGGAACAGGGTAGGGTAGGCTATAGTTGCTGATGTGGATGAGTGTTTTAAAATTGCCACCTGACTGGGGTGAAACGACTTAAATTCACTATATATATATGCATCTGATTGGGGCTAAATGGATAAAACCTTGACCTAAATTAACCCTGTTTTGTCCACTGGTATTTTTATTTATTTTTTGTTCTCCCCCGTTTCGCTGCTTAACCCCTTCTCTACCGGAGACGTCTTTCGTATTATACTCTAGCTATATTTAGACGACTGTGTGCAGCTTAGGAAGGATCTCTAGCTATTATAAGGCTTCAAACTACCTCAATAAACCCTTTTAACTACCACAGATGCTTCCTAAACTGCACAACATCGTCTAATTATAGCTAGAATAGATTGAAAAATACCTTACCGGTACAGAAGGGGTTAAGATGGAGAGTTACCTAGATATACACATATACACAAACTTTGCAGTCCCTATTAGGCAGTCCGGCCTTAATTTTAAGAAAGAAATAGAAGAAGCATATTGTAGGGTTGAAGGCAAGGATAGTAAAGTGGAAGGCTCTCTTCCCAACCACCAATCCCTCCGACTTTTGGGTTGGCAAGAAACATGTTTTCGACCTCAGCAGAGTCGAGAAAATATATATTGGGAAATGTATAATTATAACAAATAAACACTTCTCCAATTCAGATGTAGATTGTTTTCTAGGCGAGTGATAGCGAGTCTGTGACTAAGAAGAAATTGGCCTCCTGGCCAGGACGTTCTTCTGTCAAAAAAAGTACAAATTTGTCTTGAAGAGCATCTGAGTGAGCTTTTTGTTTAGTTTGACGGAAGTCTGGGAAGGCGTTTTGCTTGCCTCGTGGACAGACTAAAATACATTGTATAAAAACTGTAAAAGCAAGCAAGAACCTCAATAATAATAATACAAAAACAAAATATAATAAACCACAAGACGTCGGAGCAGATAGTGTCAAGTGATAGTAGTTCGGTATGCAACATAGAGATTCTCGCAGCCATGGAGCTCCTCTAACATGCAGGAGGCTGAGGGGGTGTATAGTTCTCCTCACACGGGTAACTGTCTCTCTCTCTCTCTCTCTCTCTCTCTCTCTCTCTCTCTATATATATATATATATATATATATATATATATATATATATATATATATATATATATATATATTATATCTATCTATCTCTCTATATATCTATCTATAATCCACATATGCCTAGTGGAAAAGATCCATATAAACAGTTGTTGTTGTCTTTTAAGCTTGGCACATATTTATGTATACCTATTTCCTGTACACATTGATGCTATGTGGGCCAAAGCTACATATTAAGTCAACCCTTATATGTTAGCTTGTATTTGTTATATTTATATATTTAGATATATTTCTTGTGTGCGAATATCCCTTTCAGCAGTAGAATGTATTTTTCGTCTTATATTGGCTACCATTAGACGATTTTCTTGTCTAATATCCAGGGCCGGATATACCTACCTGTGGGCCTTAGGCCAAAATCATCAGTGGGCCTTCATATATATAAATATGTATCAAATAGTTGCATGTTTCAATACATAATGTTTATGCAGTATATATATATGTATAGATAGATAGATATATATATAGATAGATTAATATTACTGTAATTATTTTGCAATGGCCAAATGTCCTCATATTTTACATAATATCATAATACAGTACTATAATGTAAGGAATAACAATTTCAACACAATGTAACGTATCATTAGTTGTAATCAATATAGGTCTATATCGTGTACAGTACATCTTATTTATAGGAATAATTAAAATAATAAACTTGCAAGACTTACAGCTGAAAAAGACACAAACCAAACATAGAACACTGAATGGACAAACTTAACTCAATACAATATCTATGTGGAATAGCGCATCTAAATTTGATTTAAATTATAAGTGAGAAATAAAAATACATACAAAGTCCACATAGCATCACTTTAACATATGAGAAAGTACCGTAGTATAAATGTAGGCCTACTTGAAACATAATTAATTTTGCAAGTGCATGAAGTACAGCAAATGGACCGGGTACTGTGTGAATTTAAACATTTCTTATTCCTAATTGTTTTCATGAAAAATGTGTCAATGATAGTATTTGTGTCAAGGGATTGTAGGAGGCCAGATTCAATGCATAATAATGAAAGTAAGTTTAATCTAGTTTGTCAAATGGTAGACCTCTGGTAGTTTTTTACCCTAGAGAGAGTAAGTAGAGAAAGACCTTTCTCCTTCACAATTTGTAATGGGAATGGTAAGGAAAATTCATACCAAGATACTAATGTTTGGAAAGGCAGTTGTCAAAATACCACCTTTGGACCTCAGCAAAGTGGAGATGTTTGTCACTGACCTGTCAGTTTCAGATGACAAAATGTCTTTAAATTCCAAAAACTTATCTATAACAGATGCTTCCAGGTCACTGGAATACGTGCTAACAACCAATTCCAGCTGGGCTTTGAGATCATCATATTTCATACTGTCATAATCTGTTAAGAAGCTAAACAGCTTCTTTATTTCCGATTTTTTGTTTTTTCTATGTGAATGAGGGAGACAAAAACGTAACTGCCTGCAGCGAGTGCCTCCCCCAGATTTCAAAGAGTGACAGGGCCGAAATCAAGGGACGTTCGAGCTAAAATGCCTGGACACACGGAGTTTGAAGCAATTTAAGTCATAGGAAGAGGGAAAGACTGATTCTGGGAGAGAGTTCCAGAGCTCAGCAGTTGAATAGAAGAAAGTCTGAGAATAGCATTTCACTCTTGGGTTGGAGAGCTGCACAGAGTTGGGGTGGGATTGTGTTGCAAAGCGGGTACTACGTACCCTACGTAGAGGAGGTGGTATACACTGGGAAAGCTCTGAGGAACACTGATTATTGTAGTAGCGATAGAATAGTGAGAGAGATGCAACATTATGGCAAAGAGAAAGAGATTGCAGAGAATTGGTGAGTGGACGGGAGTTAATGATACGAAAAGCTTTCCTTTCTACTTTATCTAGGAGTGCGGTGTGAGAGGATCCTCCCCACATATGTGAACAATACTCCATACAAGGACGCACTGTGCCCCTGTACAGAGCAAGTAGCTGAGCAGGGGTAAAGAACCCCTTGAGGCGGTTGAGCACACCCAGCTTCTGGGAGGCTGCCTGAATAGGCATTCACTCTGTGCTCTAATTCATTCCTAAGGTACTCTAGTATCATGTAGATATTTTCCACCTTGAGCTTCTCACGTGGATCAACTTGAGTGTCAGTGCCAACTGATTCAAAGAAATGTGTTCTCTTTTGTGTTCCTTTTGTTGTCTCAGTGTAGACAGGCTCAGCCAAAGTCCTAGCCTGATCTTCTACCTCATCAAACTGACCCTGTCTCATTTCTGAGATGAAGGAGATCAAACTACTATACAGTTTCACAACTGACAAAAGGTCAGTCTCAACTTGTTTAAGTGATAAGCTGGTTGCCTTAAACCTTGTTAATATTTTATACGAAATTACAGTAAAAAGTGTTGTTTGAAGTTTTTTTTTCTATGTTCCTTTACTCCCTCTCGGGCATAGGCTGAGAGCCTGTACACTCCACCACTGAACACGGTAAGGCCCGTGAGGTCTTGTTCCAGTCTAGGGAGTGAGATATGCGAAGCACCCATTCACGACTCTAAGCAAACCTATCTCTGAAACTGCTTCACCTCTGCGCTTCACCGTCTCATCCCCCAGACTCGAACCCTCACTCTCAGAACGCCACCTATTGAGCAATTAAATCACTAGGAATTGCCGCCCTGTAGCATATTTTGAATATGGGAATATTCATACAATGCTATTTATTCATGGAACAATGAGGGTATTTTGTTTTGGCATTTCGGTGTTCTGTGGTAATGCACTGAAGCTACTGTAGGTACAGCACAAATTACATCCCAATAATTTATTCCCATTGGCATATTGGGATTCGAACCCGGGTCCATTGGATTACCAGTTCAGTGGGAAGACCACTGTGCCATACCTCCCCTTCCATTTGTTTAATGAGGCCTTCACCTTCAAGCTTTGTAGCCACAGTTTGTCTACTGTCAGAACATATATTCTCCAATGCTGACTTTAGTTCAAGGTAATGTAAAAACACTGCTTTAACAGCATCAGCCCTCACACTCCAAAACGTTTCTGAAAGGGATGTTACTACAACCCCATCCGTAGGTAGTGCAGCTTTCAAATGATGCCATCTATATGTGGAGGCAGAGAAGAAGTTGTATAAAGCTTGCACAAATCTGACATATGGAACAGGCCCAAGGCAACTGCTGGCAGCTGATGTTCCTACAAGGTTCAAGGAGTGACCTGCACAAGGAACATAATATGTCAGGTGATTTATAGCCTTTATTCTGGTTTGGAGACCAGTGTAAATGCCTGACATACTGGCAGCTGTTACGTCCTGGGATATATAAACACTGGGCTCTTTCTATTGGACTAGGTATGCGGCAACAAGCAACAACGGAAAACGCTAGATCCAACCCTTATCTATAAACCTAGGCAACAAACCACCCTAAACCGTCAAGAGTTCTGCCTGGACGACGAGGTATCCTATGACTCGGTTACAAGGTGCACGCACTATAGACTGCTGATAGTCAAGCAGGCTATATAAAAGATCACACAATTAAGTTGACTTAAAGCTTCAAGGAAAAGATAGATAACGGAATTAAATTGCAGAAACAATTTAATAACAAACTAGAAGAAATTACATTTAACGTTACGTTAATTAATACAACTAATCACCCCTGCGTGAAAGAAGGTGAAAGCAAACAGTCCTCAAAACATCGTACAGGTAGACAAGATGCGGGTTTCTAAACTGCATGTGGCTACTGTAGGATCTGATGCTTAGCAAAGAAAGTACGTTACGGATTTAGAGAACTCTTAACTCATAAGCAGGAATAAATACTAGTGATAGGCCATACAGTGTATAATGGCATAGGTATAATTAAATAAAGGTAGCAACTCGCAATTTAACCACATACAGGTGTGCTTCTCACTCTTAGTCAGGCAAGCCTGCTCGGACAGAGTCTCTAAGCCACACCCTGACTCACAATGCTCACAAAAACGGTAAACTGTGGCACAATAACAAGCATACAGAGATCATAAACCCCTAGCTGTTAATCTGCCAGGTGGCAGAGGTCTAGCCGGAAGGATATAGGCTTCGGATACCCGGGCTGAGCCACCTGCTCTAGCCTAGGGACGTTCCCAAGTCTGTGCGCCAAATTACTCTAATTGAAAGGGTGCTCTCTTGAGAGACTCAGATCGCATGTATCTGACTCTCTCCTGGCGACCCTAAAACAAAAGCAAGACGTGCTAGCGCAGTGATGAGTGGACTAGGCAAGGGCCCTCACACAACACAACACTAGACACACAGGAACACAGACAAGAAAATGCCCCCAGACTCCCACGGGTATCCTAGTAAAGTCGTGCGGGTCCACAGGACTCGCACCAGCAGACTTTACTTAAAGGATCGCAAAAAGCCTCCCCTCCGGTCTAGCCCCTGCTAATCTGACACAAGAACACACTAGCAAGCATGAAACCACCAAATATGAGACAACAAAAAGCTTCCTAGGTCTCATTAACAATTACGTCTCTGCATAAGGCCCAAAATCCTATCTAGTTATCTGAGAGCTCGTCGTTAATACAATAATAGATATAAGGTCTATCAAGGGGATGGGATAATTAAATAGATTGGTGAAGTAGTGGAAGGAAGGTATACAAAGTAAGAGAGAAAGTTTCTAAGTGGGGTTGAGAGGGATAGATATCAAGGGGGTCCGAAGGGTACGACAGTGAGGTGAGCTCTGAGTCTTGAATCTGTCTGGACCCCTCCCTAGGCATGCAGAATACATCCCATGCTTGGCAACACTCAACACAGTTGCCGGGTCAAAATCCTCTACCCCGTGCGTGAGTCGAAACTAAGCCTAACGTTGCAATCCAATGCATATGGCAACGCTTCAGGCTCGTCCCAAGCTGGCAAGCGAAGCAACGTCCCAAGCCGGTCTCTCTCTCCTGCTCGTCTCCTCCCGCCCTCACTAGACTTACATCTTATATATTATAATGAAACAATCAACTATCGAGAATAAAATATACTAAGATGCGTTGGTTAAGAATAAGGGCAGCTACAAGCTGTGAAACAACATAAGAATATCCCAGACATTAGTTACCTTGTCGTAGGATATATACTAAGGAAAAGCCTGCCGGCCGGCTGCCACCAGCCGCTTTCTAAACAGCTGGGCAGCCGACGCGCGCATGCCCGCACGTGGCTACTATGCAGAAGCGTCACACAGCATTGTCCTTACTCTGCCCTCTCATTTCACTCAAATCAAGACCAACTTCTTTAATAAATAATTGTACAACAGTTGAGGGCATGCTCTCTGCACTATGGTCATGCATGTCTATTAACTTTAGAAATAGCTCAACAGGTTTGCCATCAGGTTTGACATAACGAACTATGAATGTAAGTTGGTCAGTATGACTAACATCTAGTGTGGAATCTATATTAATTGAATAATATTTGGCTTGTTTCACTTCACTTAAGATAATCTTTTAATCACTTTTAATCCCCACAGTTCTTTCCTAAGGTGTATACAATTGTCTAATGGTGGCCGGAATATGCTATCTAAATACAGTATACAGTATATAATAATAATAACTATAATAATATAATATATCTTACTAATAATATAATATATAATGCAATACTGGGTGTACACTTAAAACAAGGTTATATGCCTGCACACTGCACAACATATTAGTTTCAGTGGGCTCCCAGACAATGGTGGGCCCTAGGCCAATGGCCTACTTGGTCTACTGGGAAATCCGGGCCTGCTAATATCTATGTAATGGACTCAGAGAGGAAAGTACTGTCTCAGTAAACTATCTCGGTAACATATAACCTTCTTAAGCTGCAAAAAATCATCGAATGTTAGCTAGAATAAAAAGTAAGAATTACATCATCGTACTGAAGGGGTTAAATAGAATACATTACAAACAGTCTGTCATTAACCATTTTAAGATTCGAGTACGCATTTCTTTTCTGTGTTCTGGCTATTAATATAGACATAGACGATTTTATTCAGATTTGAAAGGGTATGTGGAAGTCAGAGTTTATTGAGTCTGTATCCTTATAATTCCCACAGATCCTCTCGAAACTGTATACAACCGTCTAATTACAGCCAGAATAAACTGTCAAAATGTGTCATAATATTTAAAGGGTGAATGCTGTTTATGCATTTTCGGCTGGCCGACCCCGAATACGACCGGGCGGGCCGGGGCGGCAAAAATATAAATTTTCAACAACCTGTTGTGGTCAATTGACCACTTGCGAGTTTCAAGCTATAAGGAAATTGGACCTGTAGACATCAATAGTAGATAGAAATGCAATAATAATGTAGGTTTCTGATGGCTAAGAAGTATGTTGAATTGGGTTATAATTATGTATTAATAAAATAATGTAGTACAACCGTATTTTAGCTGGTAATTCTGCTCAATATCGATGTCTACAACTCCAACTTCTTTATAGACCAAAACTCGCAAGTGGTTAATTGCTGTTCCCACTTATTTTATCTCTCTGCAATGCTCATATGTTCATCATATAAGTAAAACAAATGCACATGGAAAGGAAATAATGCTTTAATGGTAAATATAACAAATGCTGTCAGAATCGAAGGGTTTTAATTACGCTTCATGGGCACTTTTGACTATCTCATTTATGCACTCCTCGGGTTAGTGTCCATTTCGTTGGCTTACTATTATGTCCGAATTTCCTGCTCGATTGTGTCATAATCAGTAGTCAGAATATATAATTATGAAGTCATAGTTCGCTCCCTAAAAACTCCATTTTGAGTTTCATTTAATTCAGAAATGAAATTAATTAGATTGAAATATAGTGATGTATATTTCGCTCAAATTCGTACTCCATTCAGAAATAAAGTTAATTAAATGGAAATATACATAGTATAGTTGGTTTGAAATTTTGAATAGTCTTTTCACTCCTTGAACACTCTTATTTCACTATTTTAGTTTTCATACTTTAGTGACACCGCTACAAGCCTGTATTGCCAGAGAGATTTCATTGGATGACAGAAGCCTAAAGCTACACAGATAGTACACAGCCCTTCAGTGTCGTCTGTTAGGTCAGTGGTCGGGATTCGGGAAGCCGCTTGTGACCGTTGCACAGTGTAGACGTGCCTCCCGCAGTGGCGCCTTTACTTCGTGTGTGGCCTCTGTGCTTAGGCCTTGTGCACCTGGGCTCTAGTGTAGTGAATGGTGGGTTGGGGTAGTTGGCGTGTGCGACCTTGACCGATAGACAAGGAAGACTTTACCTACCGCCATTTTGGTGGGGTGGCGGCCGTCTCCGCGCCAGCCGGCGCCATGGCTGCAATGGAGGAAACGTTCGAGGCCGCTCTGAAGTGTGGCTGGCAGCTGGAAGACTCCCTGGGCGATGCGGATGGCGACCAAGACAGCCAGGGCCCAAAGCGTCATCAACCCTCCTCGGCCACGTGCTCTCCTGATGTCGGTGGTAGAGGCCCAGCTCCCAGTCCTGTCAGCAAGATGGTCTACTATCTGTTTCAGGAGAAGGATCGCCGGCCGGTATTCAAGTGTCCAACCATGGTAACCCGTGCTCTCAACGATGCGCCGTTAGGTAAATATGTGGCAGAAGGTGACGTTCGGGTGCCTGGGGGTGGAGTGGCGCTGTGTGTAGGGCTGCCCATGAGCTGCCTTGACCTTCTTCCCTCCCCGCCGGAGAAGATGACAAAGTTGGGTGACTGGGAGGTGTCGTGCAAGGTATCTGCTTTTCCTTCGGGTGGGGTGTTTGTGTATTGGAAGATTGGGCCTGTGGATACAGAGATTGCTGATGAGGACCTCCTGGCGTCTCTCCGTGTTTTGGGAGATGCGCCGTTAGTGCTGGTGGAAGTACAGCAGATGAGGACTCGGACGGAGGATGGGACGCTGGTGCCCTCTGTATTTTGCCTGTTGCGTTACCGTCAGACCAGAGAATGCTTCACGGCCACGTCTGTTAATCATGGGAAAATTAGTGGTAGTTTCGGTAATACTTTCTGGGTTGTGTTAACGGTACTGTCCGCTTTGTTCACATAGTCGCACGCGCACAATTACATTCACGTCTAATGTGACTGCTGTTAGGTCCTGTTTTTTTTTTTTTTTTTTTTTTTTTTTTTTTTTTTTTTTTTTTTTAAGAGACTATGAACGGAGGAAGGAAAAACACAGATAAAACAAAAAGGTCCATGTGCCTAAAGGCATCCTCCATTCATAAAATGTTTGTAACAACTGGATTTAAACATTTGTAGATTGTAAGTTTGTGGAAAGCAATTCGAGGGAAGTGAATTCCAAAGAGTAGTAGCTCTGGGGATAAATGAATTCTGATAAGCAGAAGTTCTGCATTGTGGAGGAGAAAGTGTAAATTCATGGGCGCTCTCAGCTGCCCTAGTTCTACGGGGAAAGATGTGGAGAGGCGGCACAATTGAAGCAAGTTCCTCGGAACAATTGCTGTGAAAATATCTGTAGAATAATGCAAGGGATGCAACGTTTCTTCGTATGAATAATGTAGGAAGGTCCTGTGTGATTGCAGGGTTATTGATTAATCTAATAGCTTTATTTTGAATTTTGTCCAACTGCCTCAATGCAACCACTCCACTTCCACCCCACAGAGGTGAACAGTAATCCATCTGAGAGCGCACATGACTTTTATATATTACGGCCAACTGCTCGTCGGTGAAGAATTCTCGAACTCTGTACAGGAGTCCCAGTTTTTTAGAGGCATTCTTAGCAATGCTTCTAACATAATGTGTCCAGCTCAAGTTAGTAGTTAATGTTACACCGAGAATGTCAATACTAGGGGAAGTGGGAATATTTACATCATTAAAAAATATATGGGAGTCAGTGAGATTCTGTCGGTTAGAAAATTGAATGTACTTGGTTTTCTGTGCATTAAAGGAAACTAGATTCTCTTGTCCCCATTCATTAATTCTAGAAAGGTCCTGGTTCAGAGAAATTGCAGTGTTTATTTTTGAATTTATAAGATCGGGTTGGGTGAAAGAATTGGTAAATGTGAAGGAACTGTGGAGTGTTGAGTCATCTGCGTAGGAATGTATTGGATTATGAGTGGTAGATATGAGATCATTGATATGAATGAGGAACAGAGTTGGGGCCAAAAATGATCCCTGGGGAACACCAGCATTTATTGAGTGAAATTGAGAATAAAGGCCATCTACCATTACACATATTTTTCTGTTATGAAGATAAGAAGAAATTAGTGGAACTAATGATGCAAGGCCGTAGTGGGTTAAAGATCTTGATTACTTTAGCCACTTTTAGAGGTGTTTTTTTTTTTAGTTTACAGTAAGTAACTTAAAAAAACTGAGGTCAATATTGAGGAGACGCACCACAGCTATGTTAAAGGTTATTTATTGTTGGTTGTGTTAATTTTTAGGTTTATCAGTGTAGCGGCCAGCATACTTATTGACTTAATAGCTAGTAATGGGTCATGGCATGTACTACTGGCTGCTAGGCTGGAACATAACTTCATGTGCCAGGTGATGAAGGGGGGTTATTGCTGCTCTCATATTTTACAGATAACTTGGGTATTTAAAACACCTTTGATTTCCTTGTGTTTATTCTTGACCAACGGTTTCCAATGAGACCGTAAAAACTGTAAAGACAGAAATAATCCTACTTAACATAGCATATTCTCATATAACAAACTGCTTGACCAGCACAACACATTTAATCTGCCATAGTTATATTATTCAATATTATGACACATATTTCGTGTTTATTGGGTTCACAAGTACTTCTAACATGGTAATAAACTGTAAGTATCAAAACATAATAGGAGATTACACATACCTCTGAGCCCATAAAAAAGCACTTGATTTTAAACTCTGACATTGACAGTTTGAAATTGTTGTCAATCGAGATGAAGTAGATTTGACTGATTTAGATGACATGGTCTCCTCTTTGTCTTTCAACCTATCTATCTGTTGCGAGATTCTATGCAACATCTCCTTTTGTTCCACTGCGAACCTTTTAAATTCAGCACTTATTTCTTGACTTTCATGAGGTTCGGCCAGGATCAGTCCTGCACTTTGTCTAACTCCTCAAATTTTCCTAATAATGCTGTCCTTGCCTTCTGCAAACTCTGTACACTTAGAGCGGTGGCTATAACTCTATGGATTTATTTATCTCCCTCTGCCATGCAATTTGATTAGTAAAGAATAGTTTTTTAAGTGATTCCCTTTCATATTCTAACCCTCTGTGAGTTGGTGTATTCTTGCTGGCACTAGTTCTCTGTGTGTCTCTCGTATCTTCATCAAGGTTGTCATTTAGTTCCATAGTTTCTAACACCGGTAATTCTTCACAAATGTCACTACTGGGTATTACCGGTACTTCCTCCATTTTTGTTTAACAAGGCTATAATTTAAGAATGTGTGAGAATATTATTTATATGATCTTGACAATTTTTACAATATAGTGAGGTTACTAAAATTCAACAACAAATATCTGAAGTTCTGAACAAGCTATATACTAGACCTATAATTATCCTAGCTTAGCAGTAGGCTAAATTACTATATAACTAATTTAATATTTTCAAATTAAAGAAGGTACTTTAAGATTTGAGTGAAACAATATTAATACTGGACTTAGTCTAAGCAATGGGATACATTCAAAAATTATAAGATAAAATAATTAAAGTAAACAATTTAAGTTTAGCCTAGTTTGCCTGTTTAGTGTAGGCTAATAGCCTACTGCGTGTTGTAAGACAATCACTTGACAACGATGCATGCCTTCCGTCACTTGGGGGACACAATAGTATTGAAGGTGGTGTTGCTGAAGTCCTGTAATATGCCCAGATGGTTGGCAGTGTTCTCTCTTCTGCCGAGCTTCCCTCTAGGCCTCTGGCAACACTTGTCCTAGACTGTAGAATTTGCTTCACTCTTAGCCAGGGGCTGGGACTTGCTTAGCAGACAATTTCAAATGAAGAGGCTTAGTTATTTCTTTAGGTAGAGTTTGTACTGTAGCAGCCAGCATACTTATAGCTATTTATGGGTCATGGCATGTACTACTGGCTGCTAGGCTGGAACATAACTTCATGTGCCAGGTGCTGAAGTGGGGTTATTACTGCTCTCATATTTTACAGATAACTTTGGTATTTAAAACACCATTGATTTCCTTGTGTTTATTCTTGACCAACGGTTACCAATGAGACCGTTTTAGTAGGGGGTGTGTCATCAGGATCGTTCCCGGTCCAGAGAAGGGTTCCCCAGGGGTCGGTTTTGAGCCCCCTCCTTTTTAATATCCTACTGTCCACTCTTCCTCGTCCCCCTGGTACTTCCGTCCTAGCATATGCTGACGACCTAACAATTCTCTGTTCTGCACCCACGCTCCAAGAGGCTCAGGCATGTCTAAAGTCGGGGGTAGATGCACTACTAACGTGGCTAAGTGATTGGGGTTTCAGGGTGAATGTTGAGAAGTGTGCCCTGATTTTTTTAACCTAAAGCGTGCTTTGCCCTCTCTGCCCACCATCAGTATTAATGGCGCCGCGGTGCCCCTCCGTCGTCAACACACCTTCCTCGGACTCAGACTTGATGGTCCTGTATTGACTTGGAAGGGACATGTAGAGTATCTCAGGGTGGCTTGCACGAAATGGCTGAATTTCCTTAAGTGTCTGATTGAGTTTCGTTGGGGGGCCTGCCGGGAGGTGTTACTGTCCAAACTCTGATATGGACAGTCTTACTTTAAGTATTACATTAAGTATGTAGTATTAAGTTTGTGGGATCAATGGTTATATAGAATAAATAAGAAGTTAATAATTATGTTCTATATTGGATAATGGGTAGTCTATCATTCCTATGAACTTAGGTAATTATAGTTGGGTGGGAAAATATATACCTACCCATTTGCGCATGCATGATATTGGCGGACCTCTCGCGAATATTGTGAGGGTCCCGCACTCTCTCCCTAGCCGCCACAACTATCAGACCGTCTGCCTACGCTCTTGTGTTTTCACCTCACCTTTCGCCCCATTAGTGATAGTACTTAGCTCATCAATTCTCCATCTATCCATACTAATCCATAGATCATTAATCATCATTCCCATCAATCATTAACCCTTCTTTGGCGGCGCGCAACTTATGTCGTGTGAAATAAATATGGAGTAAGTGGCGGTTCACAACTTATGTTGTGTGCCATTTTCACCACGTAATGTTGCTGAGAGAGAGAGATGAGTGGTGGGAGGAGCGTAGCAATCGTATGACTGCTCCAGACCACCGTGGCGGACCTACTGACATGAATCCCACCCTCCTCCACCCTCTCTCACTCGCTACACAGGGAATTATGTAAGGAAATTACCTAATTATAGGGTTTTTGCACTCGTGTTGCTCAATTGTTGCAAGAGAACCAGTGGTCGTACAAGGATGGTTCGGGTGTCATTGGAAAGCTCTGTTTACGCACTTTCAGGGATAGATACTTGTTTTACGCTCTGAGTCTTATTTAGGCATGAAAATGATTACGTAAACAACCCTATTTAGGGTAAAAAATAAACGCTGGGCGCTACGGTCCCCTAGACCGCCTAGCCCGCCAATAAGGTGTTAAGTATAAGTGGCCCCCTTCTTTATTCATCAACTCTATCCTATCACCCGTTTCACACACCATCTTGAACATCATCATGGCTCAACAGGTCAACTAAGTTCTACAGCACTAGTTCCAGTCTTCAGGTGATATAAACTATTATATGATATTATTATACAGTCCACTGAACCATCTAACTAACGAATATCTACAGTATATAATATAATTATGGTCCTTCGCCCGTCCTAGTGTTGTGGCACCTAGCCGGCGAGCTCCCATTATTTGCTGGTCCGTGAGCTTCTGCATGGCTACCCTGTCGCTATTTTTTTCGTCTGTTTCGGCCGCGATGGTTTTTGTGTATTGCCAACACGGCACATGGTTTTTTTAAGCACGGAGTAGCAGGAGGTGGTGTATGGGAAGGTTTTGAGCCGAATAATTGATTATCCACTAACTTTAACTAACCCATACAGTAAAATACATTTTTCTGATTGACTAATTTGAAAGTTCAATGCATCTTGTTTTTCTGATTAGGCCTAACTCCATTTAAATTTAAGTTCATTAACAATTTGTTCTTTCTGATTATGCCTAATTAAATTTAAATTTAAAGATATTTATTGGCTTTTCTAAATTATCAGTGAATCACGATGCATCTAGTTAAACCTTTTCAGAATTTCTGTGATAGCCTATAACTTTTCTGATTATTGTGTCATCTAACTTTCTATTCTAGTACTAAAATTTGAAGAGTTGTAATTTGGGTTTTAACTTTGATGATTTCGGCACTCGGCAGGCGCTAATTCTACAAGTTCTAATGCCACTCATGTTCTGATAATTTGCCATTTATCCCGTCGCTCGCGTTTAGTGTTAGGTCCAAACCCGAGTTTGATCGGCTATTTATCACCATGTCTTGTTAGTATATCCTTTGTTTTTTCCCTTTTTATTTCTTGCCGTTGCTCGCGAGTTGTGTTAAAACCCGAATTTGATCGGCATGATAAGTATTGCAATTTGTTTTCCCTCTCGCATTTGATGTTACTCGCATTTGTTCTCGCTCTTTGATTATCTGTCATTGGTCGCTCGCGTTTAGCATTAGAACCCGAGTTTGATCGGCGAGAAGATTTCCTGTTTCAAATAAACTGTCATAAAGGTCTGGGTTTTGTTTTGGACTAACGGTGACAATATGGAAGCTCTAGCCAAAGGCAAATGCCGTAGGGCAGGTATTAAAGGTTCCTTGACTGTCCTGGCAGCAGGTTTGGATGAGTTCTTGGAGTCCGCAACTCGGGTAGAAGTCGAGGCAAAACTTCATAGCGTGCAAACCCAGGTGGCCAAATTTGAGGCCAATCAAGAGGTCTTGTTGCCGCTATACACCTCAGACGATTAATTTTTTAAAGAGAACCAAGCGGATACCATCTACTTATTTGACATCTATGGGATAGTCGTCCGCCTAAAGGCGGAATTGGGTAGTCAAGAAGGGCAAACTCGATCCGACAACAAAAGGGGATCGGGAGTTAAATTACCAGACCTGATCCT
This sequence comes from Paralithodes platypus, assembly GCA_032716605.1. Lineage (NCBI taxonomy): Eukaryota > Metazoa > Arthropoda > Malacostraca > Decapoda > Lithodidae > Paralithodes > Paralithodes platypus. The sequence goes on along the minus strand of CM064511.1, from coordinate 7,427,696 downwards.
ACCCACCTTCGCTGGCGACTCCACATTATGGACTGGGGTTTGGGACATGTTTCGATGTGTGGTGCATGAAAGGACTGACTTAAGTTCAATTCAAAAGTTAACATACTTAAAGGGTCAGTTAAAGGGGGATGCCTATAAGGTGATAGAAGGTTTCTCGGTGGAGGGTGCAAGCTACGTCCCCGCCTTAGACTTACTTCAAGAAACCTTCGGGCACCCCGACAGGGTAAAGGCGGCACACATCATGCATTTCCATAATCTTGTCGCTCCTAAATGTCAGGCCGTAGAACTAAAGGCTTTCTACGCCACCATGGAAAGTGCCATGAGATCTATGACTAGTCAACAGGTGAGTCTGACAGAGTTCTGTGTGGTTACAATGCTGAATAAATTGCCATCACCAGTTAAGGAGACCATTAGGAGGGAGATGGGTGACCAAAGCCTAGATTACAAGACTTTCACACAGTGTTTTCAGGCAGAATTGTATAACATGGTTGGTCAGGACTCCCCAGGAAAGAATATGCCTGTGGCTACGGCTGCATTCGCAACACAGAGTGGTAGTAGCCGGTTCCCATGTAAACTGTGCGGTGGGAATAACCATCCCTGGTATAAATGCTTTAAACATAAAACGGGACCGCTCAAAATTAAAAGAGCTCGGCAACTACGACTCTGTGCGGGATGTCTCTCCAGTGATCATGGTAGTAATGGGTGCACTAACCCTAACATCAAAATTTTTAGGTATTGCCAGGGTAAGCACTTTCACTCCCTGTGCCCAAAACAGAGAGAGGCACGGCCGGTAAGTGGAGGTACTACTAGGGAAGAGTCAACACCTACAACCTCAACAACCCTGGGGGCACGGGTCCTTGGAGCGGCTTCGGTCGCGCCGGGAATTTCCACACCTCTCACACCACACACACACATCACACAGTTGTTCCTACACCGAGAAATGACTCTCCGGCTGTCATTTCTCGAAGACTTCTTCTAGCCGGAGACATTGAGAGCAACCCAGGACCCACATACACATACATATGTCCAACTTGCTCAAAACCCATCACTTCGAGTCGCCACACTAAGGGTTCAGTTCTCTGCAATGCATGCAGGAACTGGACCCACTTCACCTGTACAACACTTGCCTCCAAGAAACACTACACGAACACCTGGACCTGTTCCTCATGCCCCTCCCTCTCCCAGTCAAATCCCTCGCCTAAAACCCGTCCACCTCTCCTCCTCAACCCACCTAGCCTTTCCATATCATCCACTCCCCCCCCCTAAAACCCGTCCACCTCTCCTCCCTAACCCACCTAACCTCCCCATACCATCCACATCCTCAACTCAACATACCACACCCCATCCTAATCCATTCCAACCCCCATCTCATGCTCCCCAATCCCCACCCCCACCTCACCCATCCCAACCTCCAGCCCTTCCCTCACCCCCACCCCATCCTCGTGCAGCAGCACCCAACATACATTGTGCACATAACATTAACATTCTCCAATTGAACATAGATGGCATTAACACAAAGAAACACGAACTCTCACACTTCATCAAACAACACAACATACACATTGCCATCTTACAAGAAACAAAACTCTGCACATCACAAAAAACACCCACATTTCATAATTTCACCACCATCAGACAAGACCGGGCTGTCGGCGGGGGCGGTGGACTCATTACCCTGGTACACAATGAAATATCATACATAGTAACCAGTGTACAAACCAAATCCCTCCTCCCCCCAAATGATAACACAACAGAAATACAATCAATTAAAATACGAACTGGCAACAAATCCAACATAACCATCATAAATACATACATCCCTCCCCAAACATCCCCTACAGTACCAAATGAATACAGACCACACTTACAACACATCACAAACACCCCACACATCATCCTGGGTGGTGACTTCAACGCCAAGACGTCGGCCTGGTTTGTCGGCAACCCCGACACAGACAGAGGGCTTGTACTACAAAACCAAACAGATAACCTCATCATCCTTAACCCGCTGAGCCCCAGCCAGTTTTAAAATTTTGTTCACCCCAGTCCCAAGCGATTTTGATTTTTTTTTTGTTTTTTTCTAACTAAGAATGAAGAGAAAATAAGGAAACAAATTTTGTTTTGCTTACCGACGATTTTTAGGGGTCCTAAGGGGGTGGGGGGTCCTGAGATGACAGCTGCAGTTTGGCCCGGTTCATATATCCCGCCCGCGCGGGCAGGCTGAGGAGCCCGGCAGCCAGATGTACGATGAGTCGAGTTTTCGGGTGTTTGGGCATTTGCATACCACCCGAGTATCTTGTGTGCCTTTATAGTTCATATTATACCATGTATGTATCAATAATGTCATAATAAGTAAAGTTCAAGTGTAATAAGTGCACATATGCAAGTAATGACGTAAGTGTTCACTCGTGGCAACGACTCCCGCCCTACATACAGACAGACGGACACCAGATGACAGTTCTCACTCCCGCGCTCTCTGTCTAACTGTACATTAGTCCAGCACTTTACACACTGTCACTTTATTATATAGAATAGTTTACCGTATAGTTTACTTATATTATATCATTTGTAGGCACTTTTAGTTAGAAATATTGGCTTTCACATTGTATTTTTGTTAGTTGTACAAGTAAACTGTATCTCACTGTTATTATGAAGTTATAGTTTATCACTTTATACAGATATTATTTACACTTAGTATTTACACTTGGTTTAGCGTCTTTTTTCGCAGTCTTTTTTATACACTTAGAAGTGTTCAAGGGTGTGGTACTGGATGAAGCAGTCCGGGTGACACAGGGCAACATTACACTGCCTGTAGAAATTGTTGGTGTCAACACGCATAGGGCTCCTTCGTGTCGTGTTGCGACACACATGACACCGCCTGCGGGGTCTCACCTGGGCTTGAGTGGCTGGCACATACGTGGGGAAATGGCGTTCAGTGAGTCTGGCAATCCCTTCTGCTGCTGGCTGACGATGTGCTGGTGGTTGCGGGTTGCGGGGTTGAGTCATGTATGTATGCAACATCTCTCTGCTCAACTCGATGCAGAAGTCCTCCATCGTCTCTCGCTTGCCAGTAATTTCACGGTGGAGAATGTGGCAGTTGTACAGGGTGATGTCTAGGAGATGGAAGAACAATTTTTTGTACCACCTCATAGTCTTCCTCGCACATTCACACGAAGCGATGACAGCATCGGACTTGTCAACCAGCCGCATGTTGATATTATAATCACAGATTGCCTCAGGCTTCCGGATTATTTCCCTTGTTGCTCGGTCACGTCGTCGGCTGTTTTGGAAGATTGGTTGGTGGACTGTTGTGAGGACGTTGACGTCCCGGTTATCCATCCAGGATAACAGGAGGACATTATTGGCCTGCAGGTAGATGATGGAGCCCTTTTCCCGCCTGGGTGGTAGATTGGGCATGAATATTCTGTTCCTCCTGACGGTGCCACACACGCCTGTTGTGCGGCTATACAAGAACTTGGCAAGGGAGGGGCTGGTGTACCAGTTGTCCAGGTACAGTATGTGGCCCCTGTCCAAGTATGGCTCCATCAAGGTGATGACAACGGCCCCTGATATACCATATGTCCTCGATGGCACCAACTCTGTCTTCTTCCCCATATACAGAATGATGTCCTGGATGTAGCCAGTCAAACAGTCACACATGACGAAGGTCTTCAAGCCATACCTATGACGTTTGCTGGGGATGTACTGTCGGATGCTGATGTTTCCCCGCCACAGTAACAAACTCTCGTCAATTATGAGTTTCTGATGGGGTTTGAAGGCCGCAGCAAACTTTAGCTTGAGGTACTAAAAAATTGGTCTTATCCTCTCCATGGGGTCTTTGGTGTTTCTGGGGAGGTCCTGGTTTCTGGTATGGCTTGCCAGGCTGTCAATGAAGTGCAGGTTCCCCATGATTGCAGAGAATCTGTTCCTGCTCATGATCTTGGCAAAGATAGGGGTGCGGATGAGGGGATCCCATGACCAATATTTTCTTATTGACGATTTCGTCGTCACCCCCATCAGGATCACGATCGCCAAGAAGGAGTAGAGCTCTGGGATTTGGAGTGTTTCCCATGACAGCCTGGTCGAGTACCTGGATTGTTCCTTACCAGCCATAAAGTACCAATTATACCAGTTTGTTTGGTCCACAATTAGGCTCATCAGGTTGGCAGTAAAAAAATGTAAAAAGATGTCCAGTCTTGGGGTGTCAGGTCCTTGGTGATGGAACGTAGGGCCGGCAATCCCGGCGCCCACAAATTGCCAGTCGGTGGGCTGATACCGTGCCCCATCCTGCCAATCCCAAACATCAGGTACTTCGCCGGCATCTTCGTCTTCGTCGGCATCAGGGTCGTCGTCTGGATCTGGGTCACCAGGGTGGCGAGGGGGCGCAACCGTGTTTCTTGCCACTGCCCTACCCCTTGCCCTTGCCCTTGCCCTTGCCCTTGCCCTTGGCCTGCCTCCTGACGGCCGCCTGGACCCTCCTGGCCCTCTCGAACCGCCAGTGGGTGGGGCTCTAGCGAGGGTCACCTTACCCACCCGTCTTGGACGCCCAGTTACAACCCCACGCCCGGGAGCTGACACTTCTGTGTGAGAATCGAATGGAGGTGGTGATGGTGTTGGTGTGTGGTAGGGCACTCGTCTAGGAGTTCCGGTGGGGGTGTAGGGTAGTGAACCCGGTGATGGTGGGGTGTAGTCTGGTGATGGTGCTGGTGGTGGTGTGGTGATGCGAGGGTCTCCCCTGGCCGCTGCGGCGGCGTCTTCCCGGGCTGCCATAACTGGGAAGAGACGCCTCGCAACCATCCGACGTCTTTCCACTTCCCTTGGTGGTGTGTCGGGAACCTCCTCTTCCTCTTCCTCTTCACTAGATGGTGGTGCGGCATGTCTCCTGCGAAGCCCATAAAAATGTTTGGGCTTTACACCTTTGAGAGGTGAGGGCTTCCGTGGTGATGGTGATGGGAGGCGGCGAGGAGGGAGAGCGTGAACGTGGCCTCTCACACTCGCGGCCGTAGGGGTAGGCTGGCTGTGGTGTAGGGGAATGTCCAGGAACGCCATTGGGTCGTCTACTTTTTCCTGTAGCTCGACCTGTTCCCCACTTGGTGGGGAGTCCTCTATATCCCTTGCCCTGGGAGACATGGGGGAATGGTAATTTCTAGCCTCCCTCTCCCTCATTTGTTCAAAACTGAGAGGGAGTTCTCGTATAGGGATGTAAGGTGCCTCCAGATTCATAGCGGCATATTCCTCCCTACTCGGGAAATATTCCTCTTCTGAATCATCGAGGCATGAGGATTCGGTGTCAGAGTCTTCTTCGTCACTTTGTAATAGGATTTCGTGGGCTTCATCAATGGTAAGGCCCTTAGCACGGGATGGGTTACGGCGTGGAGGTTGTTGGGACATGGTGATCACTCGCGGAAGACAACGGGTATACTGAATGTCCTTTGTCACGCACTAGGTCAAGCCCAGAGCATCCTTTGGTCTTATCATATCTACCAGCCACCGAACTTTTCACTACAAAATTCAAGGCAATATGACATAGGACAAGACATTATAAGGTCTAAAGTCGCGTGACTAAGGAATGTCACACCTACAGAAATATAGATTAGTCTATCATATACACAACTCATCCAGGTACTTCCTACCATATGCACGTAGTAAATAAGGTCCAAAGTCGTTTTGACAACTGCTCCAAAAAAAAAAACATCCTAAGGAATATCCTATACCAATTTTAGACCAAACCACACCATACAACCTGAGTAAATAAGGTTGAAAGTAACGAGGCAATATCCGCATATAGGATTTTCTCACACAGCCTGTAGCCTCTAGGCAATACTAGGCATGGTCAGGTACACCCATACAAAGCTCTCAAACAACATCAAACTGTGTCTAACACAAATCTCAAGCCAAACCCGACCATACGACGCGAGTAACTAAGGTTCAAAGTCGGAGCGAAAAGGTGGCTATTTACGCGCCCCTAATCCATCCCACCATCCAGCCGCTCACCATACCAACTCGTTTTCCCGCCAACCACAGGTTTCCCATATTGTATCGAATACCCTGTATCATTTTTAGGCCAATAGTTACCATACCACCTGAGTAAATCATGTCCAAAGTCGTGTGGCAATATGCGGGTATACGTAAATCCGTTTATTATCCATCACCCGCTCAGACTATGTTCATGTACACCAATAATACGTGTAGACAATGACATCCCACGGCTCTGACACAATTTTCAAGCAAAAACAACCAATACGACCCGAGTAAATAAGGTCCAAAGTTGCGGTCAAAAAAGGGGGTTCAATACATGCCTCTCATCCACCCTGGTTCAGCCGCACGACCCACCAACCCGTTTCGGCCGCCAGTCCCGCCTTTCCAATACCCTAGAGTGTACGTGGTACCATTATTAGGCATTTCCTTACGATACCTGCCGCGTAACTGATTTTAATATGCCGGACGCACGTGTTGCGTCGCTGGGAGCTGGTGATCGAATAGTGCCGTCGCATCACGTGCGTCGCTGGGTCTCTACGGGTTAACGACATCCATCAACATACCCATATTCCTCACCAAGCCCTCTATAACCCATCATCTCCAGACATCACCTTTTGCTCCCCAGAACTCGCCCCCACAACATCCTGGAGGGTGGTCAGAACCTTAGGCTCTGACCACCTCCCGATCATTATCACCACCAAAACCAGACTCACCCCAGCTAGCCACAAACACACATACACCAATTATAAAAGAGCTAACTGGAAAGCATTCACAAATGAGACAGAACAACACTTCACAACTCTAAACAGTACACCCATCACTAACATCAACAATGCTGTACACATACTCAATAAAACTATCCAAAACGCTGACAAGAAACACATTCCAAAAGGTAACAGAAAAAGACACAAACCCAACTTCACACCAGAAATTCAAAAACCTCATCAGACAACGCGACACACTGAAACACTCCCCAGCACCCCACACACAAGACATCACACAACAAATTCAAGCACTCAACACCCAAACTAACAACAAAATACAAGAACAACAAAAACTAAATTGGAATAACTTCCTACAAACACTTGATCACAAAACAAACCCCAAAATACTCTACAAAACACTAAACAGCATCACACTTTCCAACAGCAACACAACACAATCACATGCTGCAATCACAACAACAGACTCTACTCCTTCATGTAAACAACAAGCAAACACTCTCATCAATCACTTCTCACATGTCAGCCACCTAAAACCTCACAAAGACGACCGACGTGTCATCCGACGTAAGAGACAATTCCCCACAGTCCCAGACTATATACCCTTCACCAATCACCAGACAAAGCATATCATCAACAATCTCAAGCACTCAACTGCCTGTGGCCTAGACAACATAAGCAACATACACCTCAGACACCTGGGACCACAAGGCATACAAGCACTCACTAACATATCAAACTACAGCTATTAACACAACACAATACCAGACATTTGGAAGCATGATATCATCATCACATTCCCCAAACCCAACAAAGACCCCACGCTACCCTCCTCGCACCGCCCCATCACACTCCTTTGCTCCCCCTCCAAAGTCATGGAACGCCTAGTATTACAACTAATTACACCCGACCTACCCCTAGCTCCAACACAACATGGCTTTAGGCCACTGCACTCCACAAACACTCTTCTCACAGACCTTACACAAAGAGCTGTTGACGGCATCAAATCAGCTAGACCACCACACAGATCACTATTAGCCACACTCGACATTAGTAAAGCCTTCGATGCCATCCCCCGCCACAACCTAACAAACAAAATCTACAACACAAACATGCACAACAACACAAAAAGGTGGCTGGCCAACTTCCTAGCAGGCAGATGTGCACACGTATCTTTTGCCGGTCACTCATCTAAAATCAGAAACTTTCCAAACGGAGTCCCACAAGGATCCGTCCTATCGCCCGCACTCTTCAATCTGTACATGCACGACATAACTACACCCAATACGCACCAAATAAACTTAGCCTCCTATGCAGATGACATAACACTCACATGCACACACCATGACCCAAGAAGAGCAACAGATCTCCTTCAACCCTATCTCAACACACTACATGGCTGGTGCACTACAAACAGACTTAATCTAGCCCCAGCCAAATCCACCGCAACCCTGCTCACAAGCTGGACAGGTGAACACGAATACATCCCTCAACTCACCATAAACAACACACCCCTAACACATACACACACACCCAAAATCCTAGGAGTAACATATGATACTCATATGACATTCAAACAGCACACCACAAACATTAAAAAGAAACTGACACCCAGACTTAACGCCCTCAGGTCACTTGCTCACACAAAATTTGGACACAACAAAGAAACTACCACCACAGTATATAAACAATACATAAGATCAGTGATGGAATACGCAAGCCCAGCCTGGGCTTCTAACCTAGCTGAAACACATCATAAGACCTTACAGACTATTCAAAACAAAGCCCTGAAGATCATTACAGGCTGCACAGCTACTGCACCCACAGATCACCTACATCAAGAAACCAAAATCCTCAAAGTCAAAGACCATCTGGACATGAGAGGCACTCAATTCCTGGCAGCAGCCTCCACGAACCAAGACCACCCACTAAACTACATGGCAACACACCCACAGACACCAAGAAATATCAAAACAACACCCAGCACACGGTATCACACACAATTGTTGTCCTCTCTCCCTCCCTGCCCACCCCGAACCAACTTCCAGAAGCACATCCATACTCATATCTCTCGCCAATTCATCCACTCACTCACAGACAACACGCAGCTGCATGCACGACCTCCCGAAATCCATCCTTCCGAATCCTCCCTCCCTCGCGAGGACAGAGTCCACCTGGCCAGGCTGAGATGCGGACACCATCCAGCTCTCCTGAGCTATCAGAAGAGACTGGATGACTCTGTTGTCGTCGCCTGCCCGGGATATAACACAGCACCCCATACCATTAAACACATCATAGAAGACTGCATTTCACACAACCACTTACGCCAACAACATAATCTACACTCAATGAGAGCTCTGTGGGAAAGCCCGATCGTGGCCATGGCCTTCCTCAGGGACTCGGGGCTGTTCGTCCAGGCAGCTTAGGGAACAACAACAACAACAACAACCTCAACAACAATGTCTGTAAGTATGAATAAGAAAACTGTGATCCTACCCACAGTTCAGCTGCCTGTAAAGGGTAGACACAGGAAAAGTATAAAAGTCAGATCGCTATTAGACCAATGCTCACAGAGGACCTTCGTGAAGAAATCCGTACTACCGTCCCTTTCATACGAAACCGTGGGGACGGAAGAATTATGGCTTCATGGTTTCACCGGAACTCAAATCCCTCGTGAGTATAATATTGTAGCACTGAAATATTTACATCGGGGTAGGTTCCATCGTCTCGAAGCAATTGTGGTCGAGGATCTTCCCGAACATAAAGGTGAGTCTAGTCTTAGTGCTGAAATGATTAGTTTAAAGCACCATGGCATTAAATTGGCCGATTCATGTGTCACAGAGACAGCACAGCTGGAGGTACTAATTGGTGCCGACTATTACTACAACATAGTGCGACCTGGTTATAAACGGGTAGGTAATTTGGTTTTACTTCCAACCAAATTCGGATATGCACTGAGTGGTTCTTATGTGCCATCCACATCCAGTTCCAATACTGAGGTTGTAACAATTCTAAAAGTGGCAGTAATTCCAGTGGACCAATATATGTCTACTGGACAGTTCCCGTGCAAAGAAGAACTGAATGCTTTGTGGGATTTAGACCATATTGGCATATCACCCAAAGAACTTTCGCAAGCCGAACGGCAAGCTTTGATCAGTTATGAGGAGACAGTCACGTATGATCCAGAAAGTCTACAGTATCAGGTACGTCTTCCCTGGACCGAAGAAAAAGGACGGTTGCCCACCAACAAAGGTTTGGCTGTTGGTAGGTTATGAGGACTCCAGAAGTGGTTCATTGCTGACCCTGGTTTTCTGTCAACAATATTCGCAGGTAATTTCTGATCAGTTGTCGCGTGGTTTCATTGAGGAGGTTCCATTCGATGACCCTGGGTCATGTCACTATCTGGCGCATCATGGGATCTTAAAGGAAAGCAGGACTACTCCGGTTCGTATTGTATTTGATTGTTCCGCTAAGGTTAACCAGTACATGCCTAGTCTGAACGACTGTCTATACACGGGACCATCTTTAGTACCGGAGTTAGCTCAGGTCTTGTTGAGATTCCGTTTGCATCAGTATGCGTGGGTCAGTGACATTGAGAAAGCCTTCTTGATGTTAAAACTACATGAGGACGACAGAGATTACACCAGGTTCATGTGGCCAAAGGATCCTCTTCGACTAGATTCGCCTCTACAATGTTATCTGTTCCAGGTTGTATTGTTTGGCGCTACCTGCTCCCAGTTTCTGCTTAACGCGACCATCCTTAAGCATCTTTCTCTTGTTGATGCAGACCCGGAGTTGGTGCAGGAAATTAGGGCCGGGTTATATATCGATAACCTCCAAGGTACGGGGGATATTGAAAGTTCCCTCGTCCATGCTTAGATATGGCTCGTGAAGTAATGAATAATGCCCATTTATTCCTGCGCCAATGGGCCACAAATAGTCCCGTCATGAGAAAGGTGTTGCAGAAGGATGGTGTTGCTGCGGAACAACAGGATTTGGTGAGAGTACTTGGCCTGGTGTGGAGAACTGACTCTGATTCTCTTTCCTTTCGAGTTCAGTATGCTCCTTTTGACCAGGTTACAAAGCGTGAGTGTTTAAGGTTTACTGCCAAACTCTTTAATCCTTTGGGTGTTGCGTTGCCAGTATCAATAAGGTCTCGTATCTTTCTCCAACAATTGTGGAGACTGAAATTGGGTTGGGACGATGTTCTCTCTGTGGACCTGCAAGCGGAATGGCGGGGTATAGTGGATGACATGGTTCTCTGTAGTTGTATTGAGTTCTCTAGGCGGATCTGTTTCAGAGAGACTATTTCCCTGCATGCAGTTGCTGACGCAAGCAGTGTCACTTACGGGACTGCTATATATCTAGTCAGTCCAGAGGGTAGCCACTTGGTCATGGCAAAGGCTAAGGTGGCCCCCATCAAGTAACTTTCCATCCCTAAAATGAAATTGACTGCAGTTCTGCTAGCCGCCAGAATGATTAACTTCGTTTAGAATGCCTATAAAGATAAACTTCATATCTCTGAAACCTATGTGTGGAGTGACAGTCAAATTACGCTACACTGGATTTACAGTCAAAAGAAACTGCCAGTGTATGTCACTAACCGCATCGACGAGATACATTGCCCTAGTCCCGACTGCTTATTTCCGGTATGGGTCGACTAAAGGGAACCCTAGTGATATGGTATCTCGAGGAGTGTCTGCTAAATGTTTGAGTTCTTCTGCGTTGTGGTGGAATGGGCCTTCTTGGCTCCCGAAACCCGATGGATGGCCAGAGAATATAGATCTCCAACAGCAGCCCGCTGGTATCGTGACCCAAATTGTAGGCACGGTGCCCCAAGATGACACACAGTTATGGGACTGGCACAAACATAGCAGCTATGAAAGATTGCATTGTGTCACAGCATGGGTGATACGTTTCGTAAATAATTTGAAGGCAAAAAGAAATAACCTGCCCCCCACAGGTAGTGCTCATTTCAACGTAAATGTAATTAAAGCTGCAGATAATGTTTTACTCAAATTATGCCAAAAAGACACCTATTCGCAGGAACTTAAAATAATGGTGAAGGGTAAACAGTTCAGAAATAACTTAATCAACCAGTTAGGACTACACCTGAAGGGAGGTATAATTCATTGTGGAGGCAGATTGAGGTTAGCGGCTATCTCGGAATCATGCAAGTATCCTAAACTTCTGCCCTCCAAACACCCACCTGATAATTGATCGGTGCCATCGGCTCTGTTGCCATTACGGGGTCGGTCACGTGGTTACCTACGTTCGTAAAAATGGTGGGTGCCTAAACTCAGGCAGGTGGTGAAAAGCGTACTGGGTAAATGTCTGAAATGTCGTCGTGTAAAAGGTAAGCCCTACGACTATGCAGGACTGCCACCTTTACCAGCCCTGTGAACCACCCCTGGAGACCCGTATAAGGTTACTGGGGTGGACTATAGCGGAGCAATCCCGCTCAAGGACTCGCCGACCATAAAGGCTTACATGCTTTTATTTACTTGAGCAGTCACCAGAGCGATTCACATCGAAATAGTCACCAACCTCACTTGTGACAGTTTCCTACACGCATTCAGGAGGTTCTGTAGTCGGCAGGGATTTCCCCGGATCATTTTAAGTGACAATGCCAGCACTTTTGTTCGGGCCTCTGGGTACTTATCGGACATTTGTAATCACCCTAAAGTTCAGTCCCACCTTGGCAGTGTTCAATGTGAGTGGCGGTTTATCCCGGCTAGGGCGCCGTGGTTCGGCGCTATATGGGAAAGGGCCATCGGCATTGTCAAGGCGGGGTTGAAGAAGGTGTTGGGACATGCCTTAATTTCCTTGGAGGAATTGACTACTCTACTGTTGGAAATTGAGGACACTATCAATGATCGTCCCTTATATTATGCTTCCGGCGACCTAGGGGATCTTACCCCAATAACACCCTCTGTGTTGGTGCGGGGTCATCGGTTGCGGGATCTTCCTGATGATAATGAAGTAGAAGATGGATTGGAAGATCCAGACTACATAAATAAAGATGTTTATTTCAGCCAGATATCAATATATTCGCAAACTGTCCAAAGATATCTGGTGATGCTGGTCTAACGAGTATCTGGTGACCCTCAGAGAGGCGCATAAGTGTAAGCTGAGACCAATAAATGGTCAGTGGCCGGGTATCGGTGATGTCGTCATCATCCATGATGAGGGTCCGCGCGCTTTTTGGAAGTTGGGCCGTATTGTCGAGTTACCCGGTCAGGACGGAGAGGTCAGAGTGGCTAAGAGTCCGGACGAAGACGGGAACATATACGCGGCCGACTGTCCGACTGTACCCTCTTGAGAGGGACATTGAGTGCAAAGAGGACTCCTCGGAGACGCCTGGAGACATTCCCACAGAGGCTACCTCGACCGATCAACCGGTCAACCTACCCAGTGGACATCCTAGTCGACAGGCGGCTCAGGTCTCCTCCCAATCATGGCGGAATAAAATAGCCGCCGGGCTTTTGTAGATACTGTAATATATAAACCTGGTGGCGGAAATGTGTCCCAACTCTGATATGGACAGTCTTACTTTAAGTATTAAATTAAGTATGTAGTTTTAAGTTTGTGGGATCAATGGTTATATAGAATAATTAAGAAGTTAAAAATTATGTTCTATATTGGATATTGGGTAGTCTATCATTCCTATGAAGTTAGGTAATTATAGTTGGGTGGGAAAATATATACCTACCCCTTTGCGCATGCGTGATATTGGCGGACCTCTCGCGAATATTGTGAGGGTCCCGTACTCTCTCCCTAGCCGCCACAACTACGAGACCGTCTGCCTACGCTCTTGTGTTTTCACCTCACCTTTCGCCCCATTAGTGATAGTACTTAGCTCATCAATTCTCCATCTATCCATACTAATCCATAGATCATTAATCATCATTCCCATCAATCATTAAGTATAAGTGGCCCCCGTCTTTATTCATCAACTCTATCCTATCACCCATTTCACACACCATCTTGTAACATCATCACGGCGCAACAGGTCAACTAAGTTCTACAGCACTAGTTCCAGTCTTCAGGTGATATAAACTATTATATGATATTATTATACAGTCCACTGAACCATCTAATTAACGAATATCTATAGTTACTAAAGTTTTAAAAGGCCTACATCAGAAGCGAGTTGGATTAGGGTAGCACACTTTATGGCTCAGCCTCCCCTTCAGTTTTGCGTAAATTAGCTACGATTCAGAACTTGGCGCTCCGTATCGCACTTAGAGCTCTCTGCTCCTCACCTGTGGATGCAATGCATGTGGAAGCAGATGTCTTGCCTCTTGAGAGGTGGCGGGTGCTCCAAGATTGCTCCTATTTTTACCGTAGCTGTTCCTTTCCCCCTTCCCATCCTTTGTCTGTACTGTAGTCCCACCCCAATATCTCCTATGAAGACCCCTCCTGGCCTTTACGTTCCCGTACTCCTTTCCTCATCCGTGCCCTGACTACCCTCTCTCAGTTCTCCATACCTGTACCTCGTCCTTTCCCCATGCCCACAGTTTCCCCTGCTCCCCCCTAGTTACCCCTTCCCTCCTTTTTTTCTTTGAACTTTCATGTCCCCTATACTAAGTCTGTTAACGGTCCCCTTGCCCTCCCCCTGTTAGGTGAAATGGTGTCCCTTCATTATGCTCATTCTTTCCAGATTTATATGGATGGTTCTCATGTCCCCACACCTCCCTCCTCCACGGCAGCTTGCTTCATCCCCTCCCTCTCCCTTTGTAGAACCTGGAGACTTGACGGGCATCACCCTATACTAGTTGCAGAGCTATATGCCATCTTGGGCGCCTTGGAATATATCAGAGATTCAGTTCCCCCCCGTTTAATTGTTATTTTTAGCGACTCACAATCCTCCCTAGCCTTATTGAGCTCCAGGCGCCCGTCCTCTCATAGTAAGCTCATCTTTGAAAATCGCACTCCATCCTCCTCCTTCTCCACTCTCGTGGGTACACGATACACTTTCAGTGGGTCCCTTCCCACACAGGCATACCAGGAAACACCGTAGTGGATGCTGCGGCCACATTAGCACATAACACGTCCGCTGTTGACTCCTATCCCCTCGATTTCTCCACTTTCTCTTCACACGTATTTCACTCTCTCTATGTCTCTTGGAATGCGGCCGTCCCTGCTCTGCTCTGCTCCACTACCCTTTCTGCCTATCGCTCTTGCTCCTCTCCCCTCCCATGGGCGCGGTCTCCATGCCGTGCACTAGATACTTCATTAACACGACTCCGCCTGGGACACTCCACCATCCTCCACCAGAGAGTTTTTCACTCTCTTTTTTAAAAAGGTTGCAGTGGTCTTGGCACCTAAATTAGCTGTGGTGTTTAGGTTGCTTTTGAAATCAGGTAGGTTTCCTATTTGCTGGCGTAAGGCTAGTATCACTCCTATTCCAAAGGGAAATACTGCTCATTATCTCCTAATGACTATGCCCTATCCCTCTTATGCCTATGCTATCCAAGCTCTATGAGAGGCTTTTGTCCAGATGCCTTTCCTCTTATTTTAATAGTCATAATTTGATACCAAACTCACAGTTTGGTTTTCGTAAAGGACTGGGTACATGTGATGCGCTTCTGAACTCACCCATGACTTGCAATCTTCATTGGACCAGGGACATGAGTCTTGTGTCGTGGCTATTGACTTCAGTTCTGATTTTGACTTAGTCAACCATAAAGCACTTTTGTATAAGTTACAGCTCATCGGTATTGGTGGCAATTTTTTAAGGATCTTTGAAGATTTGTTGATGATATGATCTCAGTCTGTGGTCATTGATGGGTGTCATTCCCCTTCTGTTCCTGTTGTTTCTGGCATTCCACAAGGCAGTGTCCTTGGGCCTTTGCTTTTTATTATTTTTACTGCTGACCTATGTTCCGAGTTTGAAAATTAACTAATCTCCTATGCCGATGATACAACTTTATATGCGTCAATTCCATCACCAATTGATTGACACGTAATTGCTACTGCTTTGAATAGGGATTTAGCCAAAATTACATCATGGTGTGAACTTTGGGGTATGAAACTTAATGCTAGTAAAACACACTCCATTATCATCAGCAGATCTCATACCTTGGATCCTTCCCATCCTTTTCTACACGTTTCTGGAGAGCAAATTGAGAATGTGGATACTCTGCGTTTGTTAGGAGTTACTCTTGATCCCAAACTTACTTTTGAAAAGCATATTCGTTCTTTCTCCTCTTCCATTTCCCAAAAAATGTGTCTGCTTCCCAAGGTTTATAAAATATTTGCTTGTGACGCCACAGTTATCAAGTCTTTTTATGCTTTTATTTTGCCACATTTCGAGTACTGCTCACCTGTCTGGTTGTCAGCAGCTGACTGCCATCTCAAGTTGCTTGACAGGTCACTAAATTCTATCAGTTTTATTCTACCTCATTTGTCTCTTGATCTGTGTCATCGACGTAAAGTTGGTGCCCTTAGTCTTTTATTTAAAGTTTTTAACAACCTTCAGCATCCCTTACATGGGGTTCTGCCTGGGCCCTATGTCCGGGCTCGTGCAACTAGATTCACAAGCAATCTTAATGATCTTGCCATAAGCCTTGTTAATTTTTCTACTACACAGTTTTCACGGTGTTTTGTGCCGGCCATGGTTGACTTGTGGAATAAGTTGCCAAATGACCTAGTCTATTAATTAGCGGCGAGCAACATAAGTCGAGTTAAAAAAAGCTGGACTATGTGGCGGCGCTCGACATAGGTCGAGTGGCAATTTCAGCACGTAATGTGGCTGAGAGAGAGAGACAAGTGGTGGCAGGAGACTAGCGAGCGTATGACTGCTCCAGACCACCGCGGCGAACCTACTGACACAAATCTCAGCTCCATCCTCCCTCTCTCACTCGCTACATACTCAATTATGTACCGAAAGTACCGAATTACCTGCTTTTTGCACTCGCGTTGCACGGTTATTGCAAGAAAACTATCCATCATACAAGGATCGTTATGGTGTCATTCGAAAGCTCTGTTTATGCCCTTTCAGGGATAGGTACTTGTTTTACGTTCTGGGTCTTATTTAGGCATGAAAATGATCACGTAAACAGCCCTATTTTGGCTAAAAACACCCCGCTGTGCGGTACATATAATAAACCGCATAGGCCGCTCGTAAGGTGTTAAGCTCATATCTCCATTTTTAAGTCTACAGTTAATGCTTTTTTGAAGCATTAATTCTAATTTTTAAACTTATTTTATTCTATTTTATTGTATTATATTTGTACTTGATATCCTCCACTGCATAATATGTTATTATTTATGTTATCTGTGTTTAATATACTGTATGTATATATATAGTAGTATAGCTTAGTAGTAGGGGTAGGCAGCCCCGCCCAGGGAAGTACTACCGCCAAGGTTTCGGGAGACTCAGGGAATAGCCTGAATTCCATTTTCTCTCCCAGGCCTTGGTAGCTGGATACATATCTTTCTGCCTCACACATCAGGGGTATCAGGAAAACCCTCTTTATATAACATACACATCCAACTTCACGACATTGCCCTACATCGCTATCCTCTATCCATAAAATACTACTCTTCCCACTACATATCATACATGTAACACCATACACTTACCTTATAAATATGGCAGTACAATTGTTAAGAGCAAACCTGGTGGTCCCTCGGATATCCACCCCCGGCAGGGTTGGGTTATTGACACAGGGCCCTCCCGGTCGTCATCATGCGACTGTGTCAAGAGCATTGCAATGTCCCAAAGCTGATTGTCAGTACAGCTATTTCTTTAGTAATATAAGGGGACTTCACTCTAAGATCAATTCTGTACACCAATTTCTTCAAGCAGAATCCCCTACTCTCCTTTTTTTGACAGAGACTCAAGTAACATCCACATCTGACACATCTAGATTTAATTTTCCAGGTTATCAACTGCTCCAAAATTTCAGACCTAAAGGTGGTGTATGTTGCTTCGCAAAATCTGAAATTGCCCTGGAGGAGGTTACTAGTTTCAATTGTCCCAATTTTGATTATTCTATATACAAAATAATTTCTGCTGGTAAATTTAAATACATATGTTGCATCTACCGTTCCCCAAATACTCCTCCAGAGCAAAGTCTTTTTGATTCTCTGTCCTCACAACTCAGTGTCCTCAACTTAAATGCTTCTTCTGAAATCACTGTGTTGGGTGATTTTAATGTCCATAATGTTGAATGGCTCACTCATTCAGCCAGGACTGATGATGCTGGTCTTGAATGTGAGCTATTTGCAGACTCATTTAATCTCATTCAACTAGTCAACCAACCCACCCGTGTACCAGATAATCCTAATCATAATTCCCACCTACTGGACTTATTTTTAACAACCAATTCAGAAAATTATGATGTTACAGTGAGGTCCCCACTTGGATCTTCTGATCACTGTCTGATACAGGCCACCTGTCTATCACCTACCACACCTTCCCACTCTGAACCTGTTTTGGTGACTAAATGGCATTACGATAGGGCAGACTGGGAGGGTCTTCAAGGTTTCTTTATTGATATTCCCTGGACCTCTTTCTTTTCTAATGATGCACACTCCACCTTGAGCCACATACAAGATTTTGTAAAAATTGGAATGGAAACTTTTATTCCTCATCAAAAGTACAGTAAAAGATCTAATTCACCTAAATGGTTTGACCATAATTGTGCTAGAGTAACTGAACAAAAAGCAATAGCCTACAATGCATACACAAGATCAAAAACACATGAAGCCTTTAATTACTTTAGAAACATCAGAAATCATGCCAAAACTGTATTAAACCTAACTAAATCAAACTTTCTCCATAAGCAGGCAAATAAACTTCTAAATAATCCAAATGATAACAAAATATTTTGGTCTACTCTTAACTCATTCAAATCCAACTTCACTACTGCTTCATCCATTCCACCATTAAAATCTCCGACTGGCAATCTTGTAAGTGACCCACGAGGTAAAGCTAACCTTCTTGCGGATATTTTCTCCACCAACTCAACCTTAGATGAAATAAATCAAGATGTCCCTGTACTTAATTTTAATTCACCTGAAATTCCCTCACTTAAGATCCACACCAGACATGTCAAAACTATTTTGCAGAATCTCTCAGTAGATAAGGCTCCTGGTCCAGATGAAATTCCTCCAATAGTACTTAAGAATTGCTCCTTGGTGCTCGCTCCTGTATTGGCAAAATTTTTCCGTCTGTGTACTCATACCTCATGCTTCCCAGTACCCTGGAAAGAAGCAAACATCCATCCAGTTCCTAAAAAAGGTGCCTCTTCAGATCCATCAAACTACAGACCAATAGCTATAACTTCCACTCTTGGTAAAGTCTTTGAAATTATATTAAATAATCACATAATTAAGCATCTGGAGAATAATAAATTAATCAGTGATAGGCAATATGGTTTTAGACGATGTCGATCAACTGCAAACATTCTTTGCCTTCTTACGCATCAAATCAACCAAGCTACAGACCAACATGGTGAAACACATACAATAGCACTGGATATATCAAAGGCATTTGATAGAGTCTGGCATCAATCCTTATTGTCGAAGATGTCACACTACGGCCTTGCATCATTAGTTCCACTAATTTCTTCTTATCTTCATAACAGAAAAATACGTGTAATGGTAGATGGCCTTTATTCTCAATTTCACTCAATAAATGCTGGTGTTCCCCAGGGATCAGTTTTGGCCCCAACTCTGTTCCTCATTCATATCAATGATCTCATATCTACCACTCATAATCCAATACATTCCTACGCAGATGACTCAACACTCCACAGTTCCTTCACATTTACCAATTCTTTCACCCAACCCGATCTTATAAATTCAAAAATAAACACTGCAATTTCTCTGAACCAGGACCTTTCTAGAATTAATGAATGGGGACAAGAGAATCTAGTTTCCTTTAATGCACAGAAAACCAAGTACATTCAATTTTCTAACCGACAGAATCTCACTGACTCCCATATATTTTTTAATGATGTAAATATTCCCACTTCCCCTAGTATTGACATTCTCGGTGTAACATTAACTACTAACTTGAGCTGGACACATTATGTTAGAAGCATTGCTAAGAATGCCTCTAAAAAACTGGGACTCCTGTACAGAGTTCGAGAATTCTTCACTGACGAGCAGTTGGCCGTAATATATAAAAGTCATGTGCGCTCTCAGATGGATTACTGTTCACCTCTGTGGGGTGGAAGTGGAGTGGTTGCATTGAGGCAGTTGGACAAAATTCAAAATAAAGCTATTAGATTAATCAATAACCCTGCAATCACACAGGACCTTCCTACATTATTCATACGAAGAAACGTTGCATCCCTTGCATTATTCTACAGATATTTTCACAGCAATTGTTCCGAGGAACTTGCTTCAATTGTGCCGCCTCTCCACATCTTTCCCCGTAGAACTAGGGCAGCTGAGAGCGCCCATGAATTTACACTTTCTCCTCCACAATGCAGAACTTCTGCTTATCAGAATTCATTTATCCCCAGAGCTACTACTCTTTGGAATTCACTTCCCTCGAATTGCTTTCCACAAACTTACAATCTACAAATGTTTAAATCCAGTTGTTACAAACATTTTATGAATGGAGGATGCCTTTAGGCACATGGACCTTTTTGTTTTATCTGTGTTTTTCCTTCCTCCGTTCATTGTCTCTTAAAAAAAAAAAAAAAAAAAAAAAAAAAAATATACAGTATACAGTATATGTTTTGTTTCCTTTCTAAGTTGCCGTAGTCTCTCCTCAGTGCCTCCGGGTATATTGTGTGGATTCATCTTGCTGGTATTTCTGCAACCTGGTTGGAGACTACGGCATCTCATATAATAATAATAATACTAATAACACAACAGAAAACAATGAACACACAAAAACAAAATACAAATTCACACACATCTAGGTCATCCAGGAGGAGACCCAGAGACCAGGGTCACCAAGGTCCCCCCTGCACATCCCCGGCCCCCGACCACCCGGAGAGGTTCCGATCTCGGCAGGCAGACATGCAGCAGAGCAAAACCACAAGCCCGTCCACCACACTTCCAGGCGCAACCTTCATATAAACCATCTCCCCGGGCCAGGCACCTGATGGACTATTATCTAGTCCAACTTGCACCCGACTCCTTTTTCCAAATGACCACGTGTTCACCCATCTATTCACAAGCATTCTCCATTCATTCCTGTTTTACAAATATTCTAGGTTTTAATTTTCTCCTTTGCTGGCCAAACTCTTTGAGTGATATTCATAAACAATTCTTTCCCTTCGCAGCTCCTGGTACTAAACAAATAGTATGGTAGTGAATGTTGTTTATAGAGAGTACACGGACAAGCCCTTCTATTTCCAAAGATA
Organism: Paralithodes platypus; assembly: GCA_032716605.1. Lineage (NCBI taxonomy): Eukaryota > Metazoa > Arthropoda > Malacostraca > Decapoda > Lithodidae > Paralithodes > Paralithodes platypus. Next base: position 7,406,659 of record CM064511.1, on the reverse strand, counting down.
GCGTCATGTTTCAAGTAATTTCTTCCATTTACGGCCCAGCATAGGGATTTTTTTTTTTTAAGAATACCACCCCTTGTATCCTCCTCGTTAAGCCTCTTTCTTTCATTGAATTGTAGAGTGCTAGAGCAACATTTGTATTAAGTCACTGAAGACGGAGTATTATCATAGAACTGCTTTGCAGATTCTCCCAATATGGTCTGCATTGGCGAGAGGAACCGAGACCGCTCCCCACTGACGCCTGCCAACAAGAAGTTCTTTGACCAGCAGCAGGAGACAAGCCAAAGATCCCTCGAGCTGGGAGAGACTGCTACAGGAGTGGAGATGGTTACAGGGAATGGCAGGTACAGTAAAAAAATTGAATTCATGCACATTTATATTGTAGCCTTCACCAGTTTTACTCTATAGTACTTTAATCCGTTCATTATAAGTTGGCCAAAACTCTTAACTACTGTAAAAGTCTATAAATCTGAAACAACAAGAGTAATGAAACTAATATTTCTACCATTTGGGAAAGGTCTGCCAAGGAATAGGTGTGGAACTGCACAGCCCATTTGCTTTATTCTATTTTGAGTTACAGAGGTTAGAGGTCAAGATGTCTTGACTACCTATAATGACTGGACTATAGTCTAACTGGCCCAGGTGAAACCATAGATATCTCGGCCAAATAATGGGTGAAACATGTTCAGGTGCGGTTGGTAGTGGGCGGTTGAATGAGTCTGTAGACTGAGAAAGACCTTGGTCCTGGGATGAGGTTGTGAGGAAGGGATCTCAGGGTTAGTGGACGAGGTCAAACTTCAGTTTATTACTGGAATCGCCGAATCGTTGCTTTATTTTCAGGGAACGGCGGCGGCGATTACATTTTTGTTTAATTTGACCAATTTTTCCCAAATAATAATGATACAGTATACTGTGGCCTATATGGCATATATCATCTAATTAATCTTAACCCAAACCTAACCTAGTATTATTATTGGCAGATATTGCCCCCATACCCCCGCTAATGATCTATTTGGGTAGGCCGTTAATATATCCCATAGGCTACAGCATATACATACATACATAACATTTTAAAACTGAGTGCTCCACACATACATGCACTTTTCAGTCTCTTAATTGTCCTAATGGCGGCGTTCCAGGCAACCCTGTTGAGGGCTGCTTCACTTGTCAAGTTTTTGGATTTGAGTTCGGCATGTATGGTCGGGTCCCAGGTCTTTCACTAACTCTCGTAATCCGAAGCACACTTTCCGCCAGCTCTTCAGCCACCAGAACACCCACTCCTCCTTTCGCTTTATCAGTCTCCACCCCCATCCAGTAGATCCTATGTCATTTCTTTCTTCCAAAAATCCACTGTACCCCCATGCCTTTTCCAGAGTGTTTCCTGGGCACAGGAGACGTCCACTCGCCTCCTCTCACACATCTCAGCCACTTCATTTGCACACAAATTCAAACTACCAACATTCACACTAGCAAGTCTGAGATTGTGGGGGGTATTTGTCCTTATCCTGTGTGGTTTGGGATCATCGGGCTTACGTTGTTTCTCTTTAGATTTAGTCATATTCGGTAAATTGGCTGGAAAATGGGCATCACCCCCTTCAGAACTCCGGCTCAAGTCTACCCCGGGGACCATTACCGGCACCTTCCCCCAAGAGATTACAAGGGGGTAGGATCCAGTGGCCTCGGTACGCCCCACCAGAACCAGCCGCAAAAACGCATCCCATGCGCATACACGGCACTACGACTGGACTGGTATTTTTCGCCCAATGACAGGGCAGCCTCCTGGAGTGCTACCACCAGGTTTGGGCCCCTATACTATTGGGCGGACAGTGCCAGTCCGGGGAAACACTACGTACTGTACCCTCTGAATCCATTTCGTCCGGGTCCAGAGGGAGCAACACCCACCACCAGTGTACCGCCATTAGGCAACTTGGAGCAAGATCTTCTGATCTAGCTACTATTTCCAATAGGGGTAGAGAAAACCTTGTTGCATTTAATGCTTCCAAGATTCAATTTATCCATCTTACTACCCGTCAGGAACCTACAGAGGACTATCCCTTATTCTTAAACAATACTAAAAATCAACCCTTCATCTTCTCTCAATGTTCTCGGTGTCTCTTTTTCTTCTGCTCTCACTTGGAAGGACCATATTACCAGTCTCACTAAGGCAGCCTCCCAGAATCTGGGTGTGCTCAACTGCCTCAAGGGGTTCTTTACCCCTGCGCAGCTTCTTGCTCTATACAGGTGCACAGTGCGTCCTTGTATTGAGTATTGTTCACCTGTGTGGGGAGGATCCTCTCACACCGCACTCCTAGACAAAGTAGAAAGGAAAGCCTTTTGTATCGTTAACTCCCGTCCGCTCACCAACTCTCTGCAATCTCTCTCTCTTCGCCGCAATATTGCATCTCTCTCGTTATTCTATCGCTACTACAATAATCAGTGTTCCTTGGAGCTCTCCCAGTGTATACCACCTCCTCTACGTAGGGTACGTAGTACCCGCCTTGCAACACAATCTCACCCCTACTCTAAGCAATGCTCCAACCCAGGAGTGAAACGCTATTCTCAGACTTTCTTCTATTCAACTGCTGAGTTCTGGAACTCTCCCAGAATCAGTTTTTCCCTCTTCCTATTACTTAAATTGCTTCAAACTCTGTGTGTCCAGGCATTTTACCTCGAACATCCCTTGATTTTGGCCCTGTCACTCTTTCAACTCTGGGGGAGGCACTCGCTGGAATGATTTCTGCTTCCATGGCCGAGGACCCTCGGAGAGTGCTGAACGCATTACCGAGGTAATCCTATCGGGCATGGAAGCATACATTCCATTCTCTTTCTCTCAGACTAATGCTAAAAAATCTTGGTTTACTCACGCCTGTTCTACTGCTGTCCGCAATAAGGAGGAAGCATTCAAACGGTACCGACGCCTTAAAACTCAAGACTCTCATTCTTCATATGTTTCTGCCCGGAATCAAGCCAAATCTGTTCTTCGACTTGCCAAACACTCTTTCATCAATAATAAATGCACTGAACTATCCAACTCTAGCTCTTCCCAAGCTTTCTGGCATCTAGCCAAAAACCTCTCCAACAATTTCTCTTCCTCGTCTTTCCCTCCCCTTTCCCACTCTGATGGCACAACCATCACTTCTTCCTCTGACAAAGCTAAACTCTTCGCTCAAACTTTTGCTAGAAACTCCACCTTGGATGATTCCGGTGCTATTCCTCCCTCTCCGCCCTCCTCTCTCTTACTTATGCCTAATATCCTAATCTCTTCTAAAGATGTACTTTCTACCCTCTCTGGGCTTAACACTAATAAGGCGTACGGTCCGGACGGTGTTCCTCCTGTTGTTCTCAAAAACTGTGCTTCCGTGCTGACTCCCTGCCTAGGCAAACTCTTTCGTCTCTGTCTATCCTCTAACGTCTTCCCTTCATGCTGGAAGTTTGCTCACACTCAACCTGTCCCAAAGAAGGGTGACCGCTCTCAACCCTCCAACTATCGTCCAATTGCTCTTATCTCTTGTCTTTCTAAAGTTTTTGAAACTATTCTTGCTTCCAAATTTCTTAAGCATTTCTCTTCTCATAATCTGCTCTCAGATCGCCAGTATGGCTTCCTTAAGGGTCGCTCTACTGGTGATCTTCTTTCATATCTTACTAACTCTTGGTCATCCTCCTTTCGGGACTTCGGTGAGACTTTTTCTATTGCACTAGACATATCGAAAGCCTTCGATAGAGTCTGGCCTAAATCTTTAATTTCTAAACTACCCTCCTTCGGTTTCTATCCCTCCATCTGTGCCTTTGTCTCTAATTTCCTTTCCGGCCGTTCCATAGCTGCGGTTGTGGACGGCCATTGTTCACTTCCTCACTCTATAAACTCCGGTGTTCCTCAGGGCTCTGTCCTATCTCCTATTCTCTTTCTAATTTTTATAAATGATCTCCTTAACTGTACCTTAATTCCCATCCATTCATACGCAGACGACTCAACCTTACACTACTCCATTAGTTTTTCAGAACGCCCCAGCCAGCAATCCCTCAACGACAAACGTAATGAAGCCATAGAACTCTTAAATTCTGATCTAAATACTATTTCCAATTGGGGCAGAGAAAACCTTGTTAACTTTAATGCTTCCAAAAACCCAATTTCTCCATCTATCTACCCGTCAGGATCTCCCAGCGGACTATCCCTTATTCTTCAACAATACAAAAATCAACCCTTCATCTTCTCTCAATATTCTTGGTGTCTCTTTTTCTTCTGCTCTCATTTGGAAGGACCATATTACCAGTCTTGCTAAGGCAGCCTCCCAGAAGCTGGGTGTGCTCAACCGCCTTAGGGGGTTCTTTTCCCCTGCACAGCTTCTTGCTCTGTACAGGGGCATAGTGCGCCCTTGTATTGAGTATTGTTCACATGTGTTGGGAGGTTGCTCTCACACCGCTCTCCTAGACAAAGTTGAAAGGAAGGCCTTTCGTATCATTAACTCCCGTCCACTCACCAACTCTCTGCAATCTCTCTCTCTCCGCCGCAATGTTGCATCTCTCTCGCTATTCTATCGCTACTATAATAATCAGTGTTCCTCAGAGCTATCCCAGTGCATACCACCTCCTTTACGTAGGGCACGTGGTACCTGTCTTGCAACTCAATCCCACCCCTACTCTGTGCAACTCTCCAACCCAAGAGTGAAACGTTACTCTCAAACTTTCTTCTACTCAACATCTGAACTCTGGAACTCTCTCCCAGAATCAGTCTTTCCCTCTTCCTATGACTTAAATTGCTTCAAACTCTGTGTGTCCAGGCATTTTGGCTCGAACGTCCCTTGATTTTGGCCCTGTCACTCTTTCAACTATGGGGGAGGCACTCGCTATAGGCAGTTATGCCTTTTGCCTCCCTCAATCACATAGAAAAAAAAAATAAAAAAAAAAGCAGTTATGCCTTTTGTCTCCCTCATTCACATAGAAAAACAAATATTAGCTTGATTATTCTGTTCGTTAATGTGTTATAGAGATTAATGTTCAATAGTTTTGGCCTACCTGTTTGGAACAAGGTGTATCATGGAATTGGGTGGTTATCAACAAAAACACAAGATAATTCCTCGGGTTTGGAAGTGGAGGATTTAATACTAATAGGTTCATGAGTATGACGAGTGAAAGAATGACTACAAGAGTGTATGAGAGTGAGGTGGAGTGTATGACCGTATGTCCAGGCATTTTGGCTCGAACGTCCCTTGATTTTGGCCCTGTCACTCTTTCAACTCTGGGGGAGGCACTCGCTACAGGCAGTTCTGCCTTTTGTTTCCCTCACTCACAAAATGAGAATGAGGTGGAAGGGCATAGAGAGAAAGAGGTAGACTTAGAATGAGACCGGAACCACGCATCGAGTGGAGCACTCGGTCTTTAAATGTGTGTATTTATGTTTATGTGAGGTAGAGGGATGGAATTAAGAGGAATATGAGTGAAATGAGTGCTTGCTGGCTTACAGATGACAGAGGTGCTTGGAGGCAATTAATTTGTGGCCACCCCCTCGGAGATTGGGCCTATCTATCTATCTGGCAATAGACAGATACTGTAGGTAGTGTACAATTGGGACACAGTGAAGTGGGTGGAATTGTCTATCTATCCTTTGCCAGATGCCCTAATCCCTGTAGGGGTAGCCACTATCAAACCTCTTCCAGGCCCCTGTCTCCTGACAACACCCGCCTTTCCACCCAGCTCAGCCCCCTCTCCTCCGACAACACTCGTCCTTCCTCCTAGCCTATCCCCCTCTCCCCTATACATCTCTCCATTCCATTCCTCCACCTCATTCTCAATCTATTCCTCCCACTAACCCTTTCCATTTCACTCTCATACATCCTCTTTGTCATTTGCACGCTCTCCATTCGCTCCCCTGTGACCATGGGATGGTGAAGGCAGTAACATCTTTTTGCATACAGTATATTCTTCAAGTCTTCAATTCTAATCTCCTCTCCTCTCTTTACTATTTAATCTGTATGTCTGTGGTGTCCTTGTAAGTGTGTGGAGTATGTGTCCAGCACGTTTACAGTGATGAGTTGGAGGCAGTAATAATAATAATATTAATTATAATAATAATAATAATAATAATAATAATAATAATAATAATAACAATAATAATATTAATAATAGTAATCGTAATTTCTTTGGTGTGCTTCTAGAATGTGGAGTATGTGTCCAGCAAGGGCACAGCGGTGTGGGTGGTGTGGTAGAGGTGTTACACAGCACTTGAATCCACCTCACCAGACACCAGGATGTGGAGTTTGCCCTGGCCGTCCACATCCACCCGTACCCGGCCCACGTGGCGTCCGTCTGGGTGTACGTGGCCGCGATGGTTGGGCGGTGGTGAAATGAAGGTTAGTTTGGGTGTCCTGTTCCTTAAGATTGATTTTACTGCAAATAATAATTAAGAATCAACCCATCTATCTATCCATCCATATACTCAATCCCCACTTTTCCTTTTTTTTGGGGGGGGGGGGGACTCAAGACAGTGACAGAATAGGGACAACACAACAGAAAACAATGAACACACACAAGCCAAATAAATATTCAAACACATCTAGGTCATCCAGGAAAACCCTCCCACGACCAGCGTCACCAAGGTCCCTCCAGCACTCCCCCGGCCACCCTTCATATAAACCGTCTCCCAGTCTCCTCGGGCCAGGCGCCTGATGAACTATTATCTAATCCAACTTGTGCCCGATCCCTTCCCCCAAATGACCACGTGTTCACTCATCTATTCACAAACATTCTCCATTCCTGTTTATTACCACTTCCCTTGCCTGATCTATAGTAATTCCTCTATCATCCAAAGCTTGTCTTACACAGTCTCTCCATCTCAATGGTGGTCTTCCTGCCCTTCTATCTCCCCTTGTATCTGACTCACATATTCTCTTTGTAAGCCTTTCATCTATCATTCGTACAACATGACCATACCAGCTCAGCACCCTTCTGTCCACTCTGGCCGACAAATGTTCCTGCTGCCCCACTCTCCTACGTATCTCTTCATTCCTCAATATGTCTCTACGAGTAACTCCACAAATACTCCTCAAACAGCTCATCTTCATCACATCCAGCTTTCTTTTCTCCTTTTCCTTCAGAATCCATGTCTCAGCCCCATATATCACTGCTGGCACAACAATTCCTTGATACATTGCACTTTTTACTTTCATTCTGATCAAAGAACTTGCTCTGCTCATTCTCCACACATACTGCCGCCGTTGCACCCTCATACATGCTCTTCACTACTTTCAGCACTTTGTCATCTACTCTGTATATTCTAAGTACTTTCCACATACTTTCTCTATCAACTCTGGCATAGGCCTTCTCCAAGTCCATAAAGGCAACATACACCTTTTGTTGCTTCTCCAGATATTTCTCCACAACACATTTCACATTAAAAATATGGTCTAAACATCCTCTTCCCTTCCTTAAACCTGCCCTGCTCGTTACCTATTCATTTCTCCGTTCTCGCTCTCACTCTCTCAATCATTACCCTACTGTACACCTTCCCTGCTACGCTTACAAGACATATTCCTCGGTGGTTACCATACACTCCTCTTTCCCCTTTACCCTTATATAGGGGGACTATTATGCCTGTCTTCCAGTCAGCAGGTGCTCTCCCATTCTCCCCTGCTAGTTTACACATTTTCCATACCCATTCGATCACTATCTCACCACCATACCTCAGCATTTCCCCACACACTCCATCTGAATGAGCAAATATATCAATATATTTCACAGGATAATAGTTCAAAGTAATTGTTTACCGAGCAATAAATGATAATACTAAATAAACAAAGTTATTTATATAACTCACGGGTTTAAATGAAATATGACAAGCGTAATCCACGTCTGGTCTTTGTGAAACTAAGAGTAACAATAATCAGGTTGTATCAGTTCAGTTCAGTTGGATGGCGGAACTATTGCCCTTATAGCGGCACTTCCTGATGTGTTCTTTATGCGGTCTGGGTCTATTTTCTTATGGCGCCAAATTTTTAACACCTTAACACCTTACGAGCGGCCTATGCGGTTTATTTATATGTACCGCACAGCGGGGTGTTTTTAGCCAAAATAGGGCTGTTTACGTGATCATTTTCATGCCTAAATAAGACCCAGAACGTAAAACAAGTACCTATCCCTGAAAGGGCATAAACAGAGCTTTCGAATGACACCATAACGATCCTTGTATGATGGATAGTTTTCTTGCAATAACCGTGCAACGCGAGTGCAAAAAGCAGGTAATTCGGTACTTTCGGTACATAATTGAGTATGTAGCGAGTGAGAGAGGGAGGAGGGAGCTGAGATTTGTGTCAGTAGGTTCGCCGCGGTGGTCTGGAGCAGTCATACGCTCGCTAGTCTCCTGCCACCACTTGTCTCTCTCTCTCAGCCACATTACGTGCTGAAATTGCCACTCGACCTATGTCGAGCGCCGCCACATAGTCCAGCTTTATTTAACTCGACTTATGTTGCTCGCCGCTAATTAAGGGTTAAGAGCGGCCTATGCGGTTTATTTATATGTTCCGCCCAGCGGGGTGTTTTTAGCCAAAATAGGGCTGTTTACGTGATCATTTCATGCCTAAATAAGACCCAGAACGTAAAACAAGTATCTATCCCTGAAAGGGCATAAACAGAGCTTTCGAATGACACCATAACGATCCTTTTATGATGGCTAGTTTTCTTGCAATAACCGTGCAACGCGAGTGCAAAAAGCATGTAATTAGGCACTTTCCCCATACAATTCCTTATATAGCGAGTGAGAGAGGTAGGAGGGAGGTGAGATTCGTGTCAGTAGGTTCGCCGCGGTGGTCTGGAAGAGTCATACGCTCGCTACTCTCCTGCCACCACTTGTCTCTCTCTTTCAGCAACATTACGTGCTGAAATTGCCACTCGAGTTATGTCGAGCGCCGCCACATAGTCCAGCTTTATTTAACTCGACTTATGTGGTGAGCCGCTAATTAAGGGTTAATCTTCTCCTATATTTGCCAAAATGTATAAGAATTTGTACATGTGCTGCACTAAAACAGACATTGCGACAGATCATTATTTTCTTTCAATTCGGTCAGCTGAAGACATAAATTAATTATAAATTGATGTTCTATCTATATTAGAATATTCTTGCATTTTATAGCCTAATGTCAAAGTATTCCAAGAATTACTCGGTGAGTAGCCTATGGCCAGCCAGGACTAAATTTAATACCCAGCTTAATTTTCGTTGTCTGATGCTGCTACTTCTTGTGTGCTATGACACTGGGACTTTGGTCAACCCCGTCCCACGTGCCCCCAAGTTACCATGCCAAATCTGTTGGCATGCGGTAAAGTGGGGGCAACGGGCCATCCAGTGCGACAGTTGCTGTGAGGCTTCCGTTCACCAGGGCTGCTATCATATCAGCTGTGTCGAGGGCTTCACGGCGGCGTTTGACGGATTGGTTGACCAACGTGTATTGTGGATCTGCTGGGATTGTGGAGCCCTGAATTACGCTGCCTCCCTTTCATTAAATCCAATACCCACTTCAATTACATTTTCCTTCCCTGAATTAAATGAAATTACACCTTCCTCTCCGCAACTAACAACACCACACCACTCCAACTCACCCCTAGCTAACACCATACCTAGTCTTAGGCAAGACCTTGACTATTCCTCCCCTACACACACCAGACTGCATGACTCGACCTCCCCGACGCATCAGCAATCATACCTTTCCACACCTTATCATTCTACCTTTTAACCCCCATTTATCTATAATCCCCATAGCACCACCCAACTCCTTAGTTACCCTTAGCCCTCCCTCTACAACAACCAAATCCAAAAACTTTTCTAACAGGGAACCTTCCTCCCTGAGAACCCTCATCATCATCTTCCGCAGCATTATTAACAAATTTAGGAGCCACTTTTCACCACACCCTTGAGACTTATGATCCTGATATTGTTATAGGGACAGAGACTTGGCTCAACCATGACATTTCAGACAGCGAAGTATTCCCAGCAGATAGTCCCTCTACCATGACCTTATATAGAAAAGAGACAGAACAGAGACCACGGTGGACTCATGATAGTGACGAAGCTGGGACTAGTCATAACACCAGCCACCGAATATATCGCAGATGTAGAAATTCTATGGATTAAAACACAGATACAGGGCTGCAGGACACTTTATATAGGATCATCTTACCGGCCCCCTAACAGAGGTCCCTTGACAAATCTTTATCTAAAATTGATCCCTCTAAGAACATATGGTTGGCTGGACACTTCAACTTACCGGACATTAACTGGACAGCTTTCGCGACAACGGAGAATGGTGCCCAAGAAGTGTACCTAATACTACCACAGACTGACAGGAGATCATTAAACAAAAAATTCATTGACATAATCAACACTCATTGACTCTCACAAACAGTACTCGAACCAACACGTACACAAATTAGCCTCACTATAAACAACCCTAACCCTAACATAAGACACAGGGTCACATCCAACATATTAGACTTGTTCCGTACGAACAACACCTCTTATATTACACAAACACAGGTTTTACCAGGGCTTAGTGACCATGACATGATACTTGTGTACGCAAACATAAAAACAAACATCCAGAAACAATTACCCAGGAAAATCTACCAATACAACAGAGCTGACATGGGAGCAATCTTGGTAGACCTAGCTGACTTCAGAGACACATTTCTCGACAACGACCCAATGGCCAAATTTTGTTGAGCTAAATTGGACCAGACTTTGCGACCTCATACATTACACAATGGACAAGCACATACCTAAGAAGACAGTTACACGGAACCAGTCACCACCATGGTTCAATAGACAGTTACGAAAACGACATAGAATCAAGATATAATAATACAAGACAGCTAAACGATACAACGATACAGAACACTGGGAACATTACCAAAAATACCAAAAAAATACAAACATAATTCAAACAAGCATAAACTACCTACACAACCATTTTCCTCAGAATCCTGACAAACAACATGCAAAACCACAACAAATCTACAGCTTTTTCAAAGTGCGCAAACAAGACTCGACTGGTATAACAACATTATTACAAAACGATTCTCTGGTCACACTTCCATAGGACAAATCACATGCACTTAATTCAGTTCCAGTCAGTTTTTACACAAGAACAAGCAGACTTGCCGGAACTGTCACCACCACCTCCCCCACCTATACCTCCACTGACTATATACCCCTGGAATCAAGAAACCTTTATGTGAGGTAGACATTAACAAAGCGACTGGACCTGACAATGTACCCTGCAGGATACTCATGGTGAATGCTGGCATTCTTGCCACTACCCTGCAGGTTATATCCTCACAGACCAATGACACCAGAGAACTTCTCCATGACTGGTTATTGGCAAACGTGACACCTAATTTCAAATCCGGAGGCAGAACTCTCCCTGTTATCTATAGACCTGTTTCGATTACCTCAGTTACTTGCAAAAATTAGAACAAATCATCCACTCACATTAACTGGACTATCTAGATAGGCTAAATATACTGACTGACGCACAACACAGCTTCCGGCCCAAACGGTTGTGCGAGACACAACTACTTGTGACCACACATGACATTTCTCAAACCCTTAACAACCCCAAAATTTGACAAGTAGACGCCATAGTATTAGCATTTGCCAAAGCCTTCGACAAAGTCCCTCACCAAACACTATTAGCTAAGTTTGATTATTATGGCATCCGAGGCCCAATTCTCCACTGGATCAAGACTTTCTTGACCAATCGGGATCAAAGTGTTGTTCTCGAGGGTTCTCATTCTTCCACTGTGTCTGTAACTTCTGGGGTCCCACAAGGCACTGTCCTGGGTCCCCTACTTTTCCATTCTTGCATAAATGACCTCCCACTATCGCTTACTTCTACTACTAGACTTTTTACAGGTGATAGCTTAGATTATAGACCAATTACTAATAGGGAGGATTGCCTTTTGGCTACAGGACGACTTAACTGTGCTTGAAGAGTAGGAAACCAAGTGGCAGATGACATTTAGACCTGGCAAATGTCACCATATCCGTTTCACCCGTTCGGACAAAACCATCCCATTCTCCTATAAACTCCATAGTACTTTTTTTAGATACTGTTCCCTTCCACAAATATTTGGGGTTCCACATCTCAGCAGACATGAGGTGGACCACTCACGTTAGCAGCATCAGAGAAAAGGCTAATAAGGCCCTGGGCTTCCTAAATGTAACGCAAACATCAAAATTCTAGCACTTAAAAAACTTGTTCGGCCACACTTAAATCACTGTGACACAGTCTGGGATCCACATACTCACAGCAACATAAATAAACTAGAGGCTATATAAAAGAAAGCTGCAAGATGGATCAGACGTGATTACAGACACGCACTTGTATTGAGTATTGTTCACATGTGTGGGGAGGTTCCTCTCACACCGCTCTCCTAGACAAGGTTGAAAGGAAGGCCTTTCGTATCATTAACTCCGGTCCACTCACCAACTCTCTGCAATCTATCTCTCTCCGCCGCAATGTTGCATCTCTCTCGCTATTCTATCGCTACTATAATAATCAGTGTTCCTCAGAGCTATCCCAGTGCATACCACCTCCTTTACGTAGGGCACGTGGTACCCGTCTTGCAACTCAATCCCACCCCTACTCTGTGCAACTCTCCAACCCAAGAGTGAAACGTTACTCTCAAAGTTTTTTCTACTCAACAGCTGAGCTCTGGAACTCTCCCAGAATCAATTTTTCCCGCTTCCTATGACTTAAATTGCTTCAAACTCTGTGTGTCCAGGCATTTTGGCTCGAACGTCCCTTGATTTTGGCCCTGTCACTCTTTCAACTATGGGGGAGGCACTCGCTATAGGCAGTTATGCCTTTTGCCTCCCTCAATGACATTGAAAAAAAAAAAAAAAAAAAAAATATATCTGTCACTTTGCTCAAACAAGACAGACTAGACCCACTTGCAACAAGAAATCAAATGCACAGACAAATGATGTTATATAAAATCACTAACAGCTTAGTAGACATTGCCCAGATATATATTTACACCCTACAAGTATTCAATTTACGAGATGCCGCCCCAACCTAAAATACCACTCATATCAGGCAAGCACGGACATACTTAGACAAACTTGTTTTTCCCCGCAGCATCCAAGAGCGGAACCACTTCCCACTCCATGTAATTAAATGCCCCACTCTTGATTATTTTAGAACTAGGATTACCAATCATTAGATCCGTAACATCCTTAATCCTGATCCTGTCCCCAAACACTAGTCCTAATGAACAACCTTCGCATATCATGCCGCCCGAGAGCAGCCCCCTGCGGGTCCCTCAATGTTAAATGTAAACGTAAATGTAAATGGCCAAGGTATTTTCTTAGAATTTACATTAGTTATTGATCCAATCTAGTTTTCTTCAAAAAATTTACATTATAGAAAACTACACTAAATGGATAACTAATATATTTTACCATAATACCTTGAGGTTTTCGTAATATACTGTCATCAGTATTCACAATGGTTATTCATATTAAATACTTATCTGATTTTGCATGACCTTCACAACGTTCCCCAAAGTATTGGGGCTTGTAATGAAAAATAAGCAAAATAAAAATAAACAACTCGAGACGTGTTGTTGAGCGATATATATAAAATAAATAGTACGAAGCATTTCTTACCATAATATATTTTAATAAGACTGCATTTTATATTTATTACAATGACCTACATTTTTAAAGTCTTCAAAACGGTAGATAGGTTAGATTAGTTAGGTTATCTAGGGTAATCCCATCTGGTTCGAGGCAGCCCATTTTCGATCTTATGTTATTGTTTGGTTTCCTCCTTAGACCTCCATTAAGCTTAATAAAGTGCCCTCAAGATCCCCCTTCAAGATAATTTGTACATTTTCGGTAGAAAAGTACCGGACGACGTCCGGTTCCTTAAAACATTCAGGCTCGCTATTGCTCTCCAGGAAAAACTTGACACCTCATTGGTACGAAAGGTCTCAATATTAACAAAGCTGTACATATCTAACTGCTAAGGGTGTATGGTTCACATTTTGGTCGATTTTTGCATGTATTCATTATTTTTCTAGTTTCCTCCCTAGACCTCCATCAAATTTAAAAAAACATCCATTAGATCCCCATTCTAGATCATTTGTAAATTTTTCGGTAGAAAAATTTCCAGGCCGAAGGCCGGTTCTTCCAACATTACAGGCTCACGATCGTTCGCCAGGGAAAAAATCGACACCTAAATAGCACGAAAGGTCTAAATATTGATGACAAAGTGGGGCGAAAGGTCTTAAAATTGACTAACTAATGGGGCAAACATCTTAAAATCTGAAAACTAATTGAGCTAAGCATGAGGGAGGAAGGGGACCTGAAAAATGGCCCATCTCCCCTTAAGGGTATCGATTTTTTTTTTCTGGACCCCCTTCTCCCTCATGTTTATCCCCATTAGTGTTGAGATTTTAAGACGTTCGTTTCATTAGTTTGGCGATTTTAAGACCTGTTGTGCCATTTACTGCAGGTGTCTATTTTTTCCTGACATGTGATAGCCAGCCTGCAATTTAGGAGGAACCGGCCATTTTTCTAACACAAAATGTACAAATCTATTTCGAAAGGGGGTATTTGGGGCATTTCTTTTAACACCTTACGAGCGGCCTATGCGGTTTATTTATGTGTACCGCACAGCGGGGTGTTTTTAGCCAAAATAGGGCTGTTTACGTGATCATTTTCATGCCTAAATAAGACCCAGAACGTAAAACAAGTACCTATCCCTGAAAGGGCATAAACAGAGCTTTCGAATGACACCATAACGATCCTTGTATGATGGATAGTTTTCTTGCAATAATCGTGCAACGCGAGTGCAAAAAGCAGGTAATTCGGTACTTTCAGTACATAATTGAGTATGTAGCGAGTGAGAGAGGGAGGAGGGAGCTGAGATTTGTGTCAGTAGGTTCGCCGCGGTGGTCTGGAGCAGTCATACGCTCGCTAGTCTCCTGCCACCACTTGTCTCTCTCTCTCAGCCACATTACGTGCTGAAATTGCCACTCGAGTTATGTCGAGCGCCGCCACATAGTCCAGCTTTATTTAACTCGACTTATGTTGCTCGCCGCTAAATAAGGGTTAAGTTTGGTGGAGGTCTTGGGAGGAAACCAAAGCAAATTATATATATATATATAATTATATACAGTTGGTCCTCCGGTAACGCGTATTTTGGAAACGCGGTTTTGGTGGCACACGGTACACCCCAAATATCCAAAATGTTGCTAACACGGTCAATACTTACACTGGCGCGGGATCCAGCTGGGCGCCGAACCTTTACTCCCGACTTTCGTAGCTAATATATCTCCAAATATATGGCCTAACCAAGTGTTTATGCCTACCAGAGGTAAATATGATCGTTTCCGTGCATTGGGTGAAGACTAGAACGCTTCACATTGTGTAGTTAATGTGTGAGGTGAGAATAATTACCGAAACACACTTATGTTATTGTTTGGCTGTCGAGTTAGTGTATGTGTTGTCATTGTGTGGAAAACTTGGCTAGGCTATCTCAGTCGCCGAATCTTTACTCACGACTTTCGTAACTTACCGATGCTCATATGTCTGCAAATAAATGGCTTAACCAAGTGTTTATGCATACCAGAGGTAGATATGATCGTTGTTCTGCGTTGGGTGAAGACTAGAACACCCTACATTGTGTAGTTATTGTGTGAGGTGAGAAATAATAAGACGGCGAGTTATGGGGGAATTCCGCAGGTACGATTTTCGTAATTTACCGATGATCATATCTCTGCAAATAAATGGCCTAACCTAGTGTTTATGCATACCAGATGAAGATATGGTTGTTGCAGTGCGTTGGGTGAAGACTAGAACACCCTACATTGTGTAGTTATTGTGTGAGGTGAGAAGCCTAAACGAAATATTTATTCAGAGGTAAGAGTTGTTGCAATGGGCAAATCAACTCATTGCACATGTCAAATAACCTTTATAATTGATTTAATTATTATAACATAGGCTTCTATGGAGAAAAAGTGGACTTTGTGGAAATCCCCAGAACACCAAGGTACCGTTAACATGTAAACATATGGGTTCGGTAACGCGGTTTTTGGTAACACAGGAGGTTAACAGAACACATTAGCCGCATTACCGGAAGACCAACTGTATATATATATATATATATATATATATATATATATATATATATATATATATGATAAAATATTTACAAATCTCCCCTTAACATTAGCCACACTTACTTTGAACATAAGTTGTGTTCCTTGTTCAGATGAGTTGTTTGGAGCCATAATCTCCTCTCCATCACCATGTACACTCACAATCCCTAAAAGCAAGCCCCCATGGGTCGAGCTTACGGCTTGAGCCGACGATCTAAGAGGTGTTTCTGCTCGGTAAATCACAGTAATTTAGGCACAACGAACACACTAACACACAACATATAAACATCTTGAGTAGTGACTCTGTGATGGTCTAAATCACATCTCTGTCTCCATTATGTATGTGTATATCAATCAAATTATGGAAAAAGTTACTTATCTCTTTATCAATACTATTGCATCTGAGCAGTATCATAAGTTTTTATCAAAGATTTGTTCCGACTTCCTATATACAGTATTCAACTCTTGCACCATCTTGTCTACCTTCCCACCAGTCTTCTGTTCTACCTTGCTTGAATAAATGGTCTAATAATCTCAATCTACCTTTCTACTAATGTGTCTTTGTTTCCACCCAAATGTCTACTCTTGTATTTTCGAGCTCAGTGCTGTTTGTTTGATTCGTAGGGGTAGGTCGGGCTACTGGTAGTATCTTCCGACGTGAAGACTGATGCAAAATAGTTATTTAAGATATTTACCATTTGTACCTTGTTATCGGTATGATCTCCATTTTCCGCAACAAGTGGGCCTATTGTTGAAGTTACCGTTTTTCTGTTTCTTATATAGCTGTAAAATTCTTTCGGATTGGACTTGCTGGAGCTGGCAATATGGAGTTCCAGATTTTTCTTACTATGATTGATGAGATTTTTGGTTGTTTGACGCAGTTTATCGTGTTCTAATTTATCGCTATTGTTCTGAGCTGCCTTATATTTTTGGTATGCCTGCTGTTTTACTAAGAGGCTGTTTTATATTTCATTATTCCACCACTTTGGCTTATATTTGCCCGCTAGGCGCCGGTTTCGGAGAGGGACACATGTATTTATGGCTTTGTTTAGGTTATCAGATAATATGTTCCATAATCGATTTACATCATGAGTTTCGGTCATTTCACTCCAGTCATTATTAGCAAGATGCCTTCTAAGTTTGTTGAAGTCGGGCCGGCCCTTCTATAATCTGTTACTTTTTCAGTGCTCTCGTTTTCTTTGTCATTATTTACTTTTATGTTAAAGGACACTATCCTATGGTCACTAGAGCTAAATTCCGGTCCGATTTTGACTCTATTTACCAGTCTTTCATTTGTCGTTAGAATAATATCCAAAATGTTATTCCCCCCTCGTTGGGTGTTCTACCGTCTACGTGTTAATAAAGGGCACTTTCCTGAAGATTAGCATATAAATTATGTCCCGCGTGAGCATTTAGTGGTTTGCCCCATGTTGTGACTGGCAGATTGAAATCGCCAAATATTACTGCTTCTTCCTGACAACTTATTTCTGTTATTTGATCGTAGAGTTTCTCGTCTGTATCAGGTGATTGTGCAGGATGTCGATAAATGAGGCCAATTATTTCCTTGTTAGCTTGATTATTTATTTGGACGTAACTAGCATCAATATTATTTATGGCAGATTTGGTTACTTCGATTAGGTGAAAATTACTTTTAGTATACAACAGAACCTCACCTCCCATTCTATGCAACCTTTTGCAACTGAAGGGAGTATAACCTGGTTATGCGTAATCCGCCAAAAAAAATCGCTTCTCCGTGTTGATCTAATATTCTGAAACACCGATTATATCACAGTCCTCTATACATGCAAGTGCTTCCATGTCTTCCAATTTGTTTCGCAAGCTGCGTGCATTAATGTAGCAGACCATGATATTATTTTGGATAGGGTTTTCTTTAGATATTGGGTAGTTTATGTCGCTGCTACTGCCCCTGCTCGGTTGACATTTTGTTATCTGAAAGTGCAGACTGCATCATGTAGGAGTCTGCCTAGGCGTGCTGCTCCGACTGAATTCAAATGGCAGCCATCATTCTGAAAGAGAATGTGTTGATTGTAGAAGTGGTCTCAGAGATTGAGATATTCGACATCTTCCTGTGATTAGAGGGATTTAAGTCTGTTATTAGTACTGAACGCCTTATCGTAGAAACCGGTCTCTGCATCGATATTGAGAAGATTGCCTGAAATTATTATGTTACATGACTTACTCTTGTAATGCTGGCTAAGGGTGTTGCTTTGGCAAGCAACAATTTTCGGGAATTCGGGATCACTCTCATGAATGTGATCACACCTTCGGTGAAAAAGATTTTGTAGAAAATCATAGGTAGATTTTCTAACAGAACAGAGACCCTTATCGGTGACAAATATTATATAAATAAGATTAAACCTGGGTTGAACACATGCATGTAAATTATATTATGCTAGGATTAATTGTTTTCATTTAGCGTTCATTTTCGTTCAATGTGTATCCCTTTCATTATATAAGAGTTCTGTTAAATTCGTTTAGTGTCATAAGAGTATTGTTTTCATAATTCGCATTTTTAGTTTCAATTAATTTCGTTTGCACCTAAGTATATGAAGTTTATTCTTTAGTCGTATTGTTTCAATAATTATTTACTATTAGGTAACCCCCTCTATATTATATATGTGCCCTGGTACCATAGGTTTTCATTCTGTATTAGGATCGCACCCGCGCCTGACCCCTTAGATGTGTAAGTACTATATACTTGTTAATAGCATAACATTGTATACGTTTTAGCTATATTAGGACATTTTATTATTTCGTAGTGGTTTTAATACATTTGTGGTCCACGATTTAACTTATATTAGTTTCTTAACCCTCCTGGCCCGGTTGTCATTTTAAAATGACACCACGAACTAAGGGCAGGAGCCCGGGTGTCATTTTAAAATCTGTATGCTTGAAAGCCTATTCAGCTTGGTCTGAACGCTGTGCGTCCGACGCATGTAAACAAAGCCGATCGTTACGTCACCGCACCTCCGAAAACAAGAAGGAGAAGACTCGTTTGATATTGTACGTCTGTATGTCGTTGTTTCAGTAGTGAAAAGATCGTCATATTGCTAACATCGCCTGCAAGTGCTCTCCACTGAAATCGTCATCACAACTGAACCAGTTGACATAGAGAGCTCTACTCAACGCCAGTCTACAGATTGGAAACCGCACTACATTTATAGATGCGTGGGAAATTTCTAGAAGTTAAACTAAACAAAAATACGGTAGCCTAGGCCTAAACGTTTTTCGGCCAGATCGCCCGGGTAGCCCACACTGTCATTTTGAGAGCCTGCCCGGGCCAGGAGGGTTAATAAAGTCATTTATTTTTAGGACCGGTATCCAAGCCTGATGATGGACCAAGATAGTCCGAAATATTGAATAAAGCTACCAAGATGAACACGGTCATTGCCCTTATCCTCCTGTTTCTCTTAAAAATACGGTACCCTAGCGGCCAACCCACCACTACCACTGTTCTAAATATATATATATATATATATATATATATATATATATATATATATATATATAATATATATATAATATATATATATATATATATATATATATATATATATATATATATATATATATATATATATATATATACATATATATATATAGGTTTACTCGTATATGAGTTTAGGCGTGTTCTGCAAGCGTATTTATTGGCTTGAGCATTAGGACTCGTTTAGATAGTATATTCTGGATATCTTAAGGAGATTGTATTCAGTTTTGAACATTCTTGGACTATACCTATCTTTAATTATCGAAGTACATCTCTGGAAACGAATTAATGATTATCATATAGTATACATAAACTACAATTATATTTACTGTTCACTGAAAAGCAAGTTCTATCCAAAAATAAAAAAAAATTTCTATCCTAAATGACCTAGAGCAGTCAGTTCAGCAACACACCCGTATTCCGGATCGCTTTCGAGATCGGCCCAACATTCTTGACTTGTTTCTAACTTCTAATCTTTCTTCTTATACTGTCGATCTTTTCTCTCCTTTGGGCTCCTCCGACCATTAACTTCTCTTTGTCACCTATCCTATATTTCCAGTACAGACTCCCGATCCTCATAGCCGGCGGTGCTTGTGACACATTGGCGTTGCCGACTGGGAGGCTCTGCGGCAGTATTCCTTTGATTTCCCATAGAATTATTTCTGCTTCCGTGGCCGGGGACCCTCGGAGAGTGCTGAACGCATTACCAAGGTAATCCCATCGGGCATGGAAACATACATTCCATTTTCTTTCTCTCAGTCTAATGCAAAAAAATTCTTGGTTTACTCACGCTTGTTCTACTACTGCTGTCCACAACACGGAGGAAGCATTCAAACAGTACCGATGCCTTAAGACTCAAGAATCTCATTTTTCCTGTGTTTCTGCCCGGAATCCAAATCTGTTCTTCGACTTGCCAAGCACTCTTTCATCAATAATTAATGCACTGAACTATCCAACTCTAGCTCTTCCCAAGCTTTCCGGCATCTAGCCAAAAATCTCTTCAACAATTGTTTTCCTCGTCTTTCCCTCCCCTTCTCCACTCTGATGGCACAACCATCACTTCTTCCTCTGACAAAGCTGAACTTTTCGCTCAAACTTTTTCTAGAAAATCCATGAAAATCCAAATTAGATGATTCCGGTGCTATTCCTCCCTCTCCACCCCCCTCTCCCCTACTTCTGCCTAACATCCTAACCTCTTCTAAAGATGTACTTTCTTCCCTCCCTGGGCTTAATACAAAGAAGGTGTATTGTCCGGACGGTGTTCCTCCTGTTGTACTAAAAAGCTGTGTTTCCTTGCTGACTCCCTGCCTAGGCAAACTCTTTCGTCTCTGTCTCTCCTCTAACGTTTTCCCTTCATGCTGGAAGTTTGCTCTCATTCAACCTGTCCCAATGAAGGGTGACCGCTCTCAACCCTCCAACTAACGTCCAATTGCTCTCTTATCTGGTATCTCTAAAGTTTTTGAAACTATTCTTGCATCCATATTTCTTATGCATTTCTCTTACCATAATCTACTCTCAGATCGCCAGTATGGCTTCCTCAAGGGTCGCTCTACTGGTGATCTTCTTTTATATCTTACTAACTCTTGGTCATCCTCCTTTTGGGACTTCGGTGAGACCTTTTCCATTGCGCTAGACCAGTGGTCTTCAACCTTTTTGAGACCATGGCCTACTTCTGGCATTCCCAAACACTTGTGGCCCACTTTCCTTCAGATTTTGAATATGATTTTAATGCATTCATATATTGCACACTTATGAAATGTTATTACAGTTTACTTTTGTCTTCAAAAAATTAACCACTGTCCTGTAATCGCTGTAAATAAAACTTGTGTACTGTACTTAAAACTTTAAATATACTTTAACAGCCAAAAGACATATATATAACAAAACTACTCTACTTCACCATGTAACTACTAACTAGGTTAGGAAGGTACCATAATATAATGGCTGTACTTGCTTCGTATCTGTAAGGCTATCAAATCGGGGGGAAATTGCCGTTAAGGCACATTACATATCATCCTCCACCTTTAAGTACTTTCTCGATTTTGTTTTAATTTGAAGTAGGGTAGTAAAGCCTGACTCACACAAATAAGTGGAAGAGAAAGGTAGAAGTGTTTTTTGTGCAATCTTTCCTATTCTAGGGTATGATGCACTTACTTGGGCCCTGAATTCCTGTACAGAAAGTTTGTTATGCAATTCTGTTACACCTGAAACAATTATTATTTGCAAGTATTCATCTTGGTCAGGGTCTGGAACAGAATCTGGTTCAAGATTAAATGGAGTTCTGACAATGACAGATCTATGCCCTCAAGATCATGGAAGGACCTGGAAAAATCTTGGTCCTAATGTGCAGGTGATTGATTATTTCTTGGAGACAATAATCTATTTTGTTTTTCCTTCAGCAACTTCTCAAACATTGCAAAGTTACCTGCGTTAACTCTACTAGCCCAGTTCTGGATCCTAGCAATACAATCATGCAATGGGTCAACATAAGGAATCGCTGAAGTTTCAGATTAAGTTGATTCAGCTGGTCAAATAGATCAACTAAGTATGCTAAACTTAATGCCCACAGTGAGTCACTGAAAAAATTAGATTCCTTATATTGCATGTCCAAAAATGTCTTTAGAGCTTCTCTAAGTTCAAAGACTCGACTGAGAACGTTGCCTTTTGACATCCATCGAACTTTAGTGTAGAATATCAGGAATTGACGCTCTGAATCGAAGTCTTTACAGAGCTGTTTGAAAAGACGTGAGTTGTCAGGCTTGGACTTTACATAATTGACAATATTTATGGCACTGTCCAAGATGGCTTGAATTTCCCTAGGAAGGGTTCTGGATGCAAGTGCCTGATTCACTGTAAACCCAGGAGTAGCCTCTTAAACTCTGGATGTAAACCCTTACTTTGAACCTAACATTGCAGGTGCCCCATCAGTACACACGTCACACATATTCCCCGACGACAGTGCTTCCTAATGCAAACCATGAATTACCTTTTTCATATCTTCACCTTTCATTTATTTTTATTTGTTTTACATTCTACCTTACTTAGTAGATGTCCGTGGCCCACCTGAGAACCAGCCCATGGCCCACTAGTAGGCCATGGCCCTCAGGTTGAAGACCACTGCGCTAGACATATCGAAAGCCTTCGATAGAGTTTGGCACACATTCTTAATTTCTAAACTACCCTCCTTCGGTTTCTCTCCCTCCATCTGTGCCTTTGTCTCTATTTTTTTTTTCCGGCTGTTCCATAGCTGCAGTTTTGGATGGCCATCACTAACTTCCTCATCCTATCAACTCTGGTGTTCCTCAGGGCTCTGTCCTATCTCCTATTCTCTTTCTAATTTTCATAAATCATAAATGATCTTCTCAACTGTACCTCCAGTCCCATCCATTCATACGCAGATGACTCTACCTTACACTACTAAATTAGTTTCCCAGAATGTCCCAGCCAGCAATCCCTCAAAGACAAACGTAATGAAGCCATGCAACACTTATCTTCTGATCTAGCTGCTAGTTCCAATTGGGGCAGAGAAAACCTCGATGCCTTTAATGCTTCCAAACCCAAATTCTCCATCTATCTACCTATCCGGAACTCCCAGCGGACTATCCCTTATCTTCAACATTACAAAAATTAGTCCTTCATCTTCTCTCAATATTCTTGGTGTCTCTTTTTCTTCTGCTTTCACTTGGAAGGACCATATTACCAGCCTTGCTAAAGCAGCTTCCCAGAAGCTGGGTGTGCTCAACCGTCTCAGCGGGTTCTTAACCCCTGCACAGCTCCTTGCTCTTTACAGGGGCACAGTGCGTCCTTGTATTGAGTATCGTTCACATGTGTGGGGAGGATCCTTTCACACCGCACTCCTAAACAAAGTAGAAAGGAAGGCCTCTCTTGGCCGCAATGTTGCATCTCTCTCGCTATTATATCGCTACTACAATAATCAGTGCTCCTCAGAGCTCTCCCAGTGTATACCACCTCCTCTACGTAGGGTATGTGGTAACCGTCTTGCAACAGAATCTCAATCCTACTCTGTGCAACTCTCCAACCCAAGAGTGAAACATTACTCTCAGACTTTCTTCTATTCAACAGCTGAGCTCTGGAACTCTCTCCCATAATCAGTCTTCCCCTCCTCCTATGACTTAACCCTTGTCTATCGGGGCCCGCTTAAGGCGGTCAAGAGAACCAAGGACTAAATGGCGGGGCCCGACTTAAGTCCAATGCGATGTTGAGCAAATCATTGGCTCTGAGAGAGAGTCCGAGCGGTGGGAGGAGCGTATGTTGGCTCTGACTGTTCGGCACGGCTCCCGCACCGCGACTGGCCCCACCTCCACACACATCCACACTCACTGTCTCCCTAGACAGGGAAATATGTCTGGAAATTACCATATTTTAGGGATTTTTCCTTCGTGTTGCACGATCGTTGCAAGACAACCCGTGATCGTAGAAGGAGGGTTCTGGTGTCATTGGAAAGCTCAATTAACGCCCTTTCACGGATACATAATTGTATTACGCTCTGGCTTTGTTTATGCATGAAAAAAAGCATGGAATGATGCTCATTTAGGGTAAATATGCCCGCTGGGCTGGTAGTAGAAGTTATTAACCTAGCCACTCGAGGAGTGTTAAGTTGCTTCAAACTCCGCGTGTCGAGGCATTTTGGCTCGAACGTCCCTTACTTTTGGCCCTGTCACTCTCAACTATTTGGGAGGCACTCGCTGTGAGCAGTTCTGCCTTTTGTCTCCCTCACTCACATAGAAACAAAACAAAAGTGACTGTACAGCGACTGACAAATGTTCGTGAGCTCTGGTAATTTTATTGTGCATATAATTATATCAATTTAGAATGATATTCAGATCAAATCAGAAATACATCAATAAATATATAACATGTATTTACTAACATATGGCTGATTTTATCTGAATATTATTCGAAATGGATATATTTGCATAAAGAATACATTCACGAACATTTGTTAATAGCTGTGTACACTATACAGTATATGCATTAAACAAGGGTCGACTGTGCTGCGAGAGGTTAAGAGAGCCAGTCACTGTTCAGGGGTGGAGGGAGGAGGATGTGCGCCCCTTCCCACTGACAAGGCTGGGCTGGCCAAGTGACCCCCAAGAGAGACTGTTACCCATCATTAGACAATGTTATACAGTTTGATAATATTCCTCACTCTCTCTCATGGTGTAAGTTTCAAGACTCAATGTGATGTAAGCTAAACATGTGAGGTAAATACACGATTTAGTAGTATTCTAATCATTGACAGAAAAGGTGTTGTCTCATGGCTAAAATATGTGGAGAAAGCACTATAGTCTGTTTTATTTTCAGCTGACGGCATATTTATATTATTGTTTCACCAACCCACCAAATAATATAAAAATAAACCTAACTAATGAAATCAATGAAATATATGAATACATGTGGTACTCCAAGGACTCGAACCTAGGATACTCACACCGAAATTCCGCACACTAAGCATTAGGTTATCAAGACAGTTAAAGGTTTATCCACAAGCCTACGATATATTATGCAATCTCGAATACTGAATATTAATCTAAGCATACACATACCCCCAACTGCTCTATGGTATTCTAATATTTAGAAGACTTTGTGGTGAAAAAGTATGTTGATTAAGATAACTTGGTATTCATATGATGACGATATATGGTAGATTCATATCCCCATAACCCTTTCAAGATTTATTTTCCGGTAATTACTGGACGATTATATTCATATTAAGAAGAGTATGTTGAAGTCAGAGAGTTCAGAGACAGTATGTACCCTTATAGTTCCCTCATGTCATTCCTAAACTGTGAAATCGTCTAAGGATAGCCAGATTAAACTGTCAAAATGCGTCATAATCTTCAAAGGTTCAAGTATCGAGAAATCAGTAGGTAAGGTATTCGATTTACCAACTATATTAACCGTCTGTTGATTTATATGCTGATGATGTTCAGTCCACTTGTTCAACACACTTCGCTCGATATGTTTTTTTCTGGACCCCCTTTTCCTTAATGTTCAGTCACATTAGTAATGCCATTTGAAGACGTTCGCCACATTGGTTTGTCGATTTGAAGACATTTCATCCCATTGCCGTGTCAATATTAAGACCTTTCGAACCATTTAAGTGTCAATATATTTCCGGACAAGTGATAGTGAGCCTGTATTTCATGAGGAGCGGCTATCGGCCGGAACATTTGTCTACCGAAAAATGTAAACATTTATCTCTAAAGGTGATCTAGGGGTTATTTTGTTCAGCTTGCTAGACGTCTAAGGATGAACATAAATTAATACTTAAAAGACACTTAAAACACGCAAATAAATAAACCTTATCCTCCTTAATGTTGGGGAAACTGTAGGCACCAATCGAGCAGGGCAGTTCCCAGGGGAGGCCACATAGACATATGATAAGGAGTTGCTGGAATTGCTGTTTCATTTTCCTGGCTTCTCCTATTATTTATATTTGTGCCTCACCTCCTCCTACTTACTTCACTACCCTAAACAAGCGGACCAACCTTCTTTCTGACACAACAAACTTATTTTGCCACTATAACTCTTTCAACTCTATGGGAGGCACTCGTTACAGGTAGTTTTGCCTTTTGTCTCCCTCATCCACGTAGACAAATATACAGAATATGGTCACCAGTGAAGTGTGTGTGTGTGTGTGCGTGTGTGTGTTTAGTGGGATAAATGACAATTTGGTTAGCCCCTCGACTCTAAGAGGCATTATCTAAGCTTAATTAAATAATTTCGTGATTATCTCTGAGGTTGATTGATTGAAATATATCGGCCGTACAAATTTGAATGACACAAAACTATATTGGACGAGTTATTAGTAGTAATATTTAATTCGAAGAATATGATTCATCTTCTCTAAGCTGAAGAAAATCAAAAGTTTGGCCAGACTACCATTAAATATGACATTGACAACAATTTCTCAAGCATCTTACACCATATAAATATGATATTTTTTTCATAAATGAAGAACCAATCTAGTGTAACAGAGACAAGACAAAATATAATACAAAGGAAATATGGCACTCAATAGTTTTGTTACATGGATTTGAAACACCTTTCCTAGGCTCTATGAAATCGGCTATAGATGAACCAGAATACGAGAAAAATTACATTGAAGATGTTACTGTAAATAGCAATACACTCCTGGATTATATGATACATGTCCTAAACTGCAGAACATGATTGACTGTTTTAACAGACATAAAGAACCTGGAATGGAAGCAGGGTGTCACATCCGAGCAATTAAAGACATCATTTGAACTATAAACCATGATTTTAGCTATACAAATACAATCATAAAGACTAATAAGAATGGAATCGGCTTTCATTGGACACCCTGAATGGAAGGAGTTAAGGAGAGGATTTTAGTTTCTTCTCTAGACTTCCATCAAGCTTAAAATTACACCCCTAGACCCCTTTTCAAGATAAATTTGTACATTTTTTTCAGCGGAAAATTGTCCCCGGTTCCTCAAACATTACAGGTTTGCCATCGCTCGCCAGGAAAAAATCGACACATAAAAGCACGAAAGGTCTTAAAATTGACAAAAATTGGGGCCATATTAATGGGGCTAACGTCTTAAAATCTCAAAAGCAATGGTGTTAAACATGAGGGAGAAGGAACTACCTCCCCTTAATAAACTAGTGTCAACCCAAGAGACGACACAACCACGTCAGGATCCAATGGTGGTCTTGTAAGGCTAACCACATTAACTGTCCTGTCTGCTCTGTTGGCTCGACCAATGGAGATTACAAGGAGTGAGTGCATAAACATATTTGTGTGTGCAGTAGAAACATATAATTAATCAAGAATATTTGGATATAGGGCAAGGGACTGGAGTTTTCGCAGAGAGGATCCACTCCTGATCTTATTCTTGAAGTACAGTGTGCTGGCTTAATAATCCAATAGGGTTGATAGCCTCTGAAGTCCTATTTTAACTAAACTAACATATAGGGGACAAGGGACTGGAGTTATCGCAGAGAGGCTCCAGTCCTGACGATATTCTTGACTTACAATGTGCTGGCTTAATAATCCAGTAGGGTTGATAGCCTCTAAATTCCTATTTTAACTAAATACTGTGAACAGGAGATTAAAAGGACAGTACAAAGAGTATAACCATATTTATTTTGTGTGCTGTAGATAACCATACTTATTCAAGACAGTTTATCTAGCTTTAGGAAAGCGGCTCCCATCCTGGCGCTATTTTTGACTTTTCGTTTTTCTTTTTCTATTTTTAACATTTGGGTGTTTATTTTTTTCCTGGTGAACGATAGCGAGCCTGTAATTTTAGAAGGAATCGGTCTTCGGCTGGGACATTTGTCTACCAAAATTTTTACAAATTTATCTTGAAAGGAGGTCTAGGTCAAGTTTTTTTAAAGCCTGATGTAGGTCTAGGGAAGACACTCAGAAATATATATATATATATATATATATATATATATATTAATTATATAAAGGCCAAAAAAAACAAGCACTACCCCCTTGAACTATTTCATTCAATTTACTCTTTCAAATTCCGTGGCATAGTCAGTATAGCGCCGGCTGAGGATCAAAGAGTCGGCGGATAGAGCATGCACTGTCAAAATGTTAATGGCAGATGTTAAGCCCGGGCAACTTGACCTAGCAAATCGTGACAAAAGCCTAATATTCATGGCCACCCCTTCTCGGGAATTACGGTGTCTGACAAAAAATAAATAAATGCATATATGCAGTATATATATATATATATATATATATATATATATACATATATTAAATAAGTAAATAAATATATAATCCAAATATACAGTATAGTAAGATAACATAACTGCATTAAACTACTATATTCAACTTACTTATGAAATTGAATGGTTACAAATTATTTGTATTAACGGCATTAGATTATTTTGCTGAATTGAATTAGGACCCCTATCAATAGAATGGTTTTAATCTATGTATATTACCTCCATTAAACTAGTGTATTCAAATTAAGACCACAATGAATCGAATGGCTATAGACTATTTCCTGTAAACACCATTTGTGTATATTATTCAATTTACGCTGGACCTTAATATATCGAAATGCTACAATACATTTATAATCTACAAATCCTCTCTAAGCTGAATAAAATTAGCTGGTGCTTTCCAGAGATGAAAAGATTAACAGTAGCCCATCCGACATTTGGCGGATTATGAGGATGTGTGTTTAAAAATGACATTTAGGATTTGAATTGCTATTGCCATTATAGAGAAATATATTTAAGTATTTTTATTTTATTATTTTTGGACCCATAGACTACATAATAGGCTTCCCCAGACCCCCTTCAAGCAAAAAGACGCACACGTTCCCCAGACTAATTCCAAGGGGAAAACAAAAAACGAAAACAAAAAACGATAGGCCTAGTAAATGTCCCAGCCATTTTCCATAACACACATGACAAATAAAGTGAACAGTTGTGAGTTTCAGGCTATACAGAATTTCGAGTCATTAATATAATATATATTGTAGTATATATATATATATATATATATACATACCTTCAGCTTTACATTGATATATATTTAGGCGTGTACTACAGAGGTATTAATCGCTTGAAGATTATACCTTACCTTTTGATACCTTTTTATGTGTTCGCCACTCTTCTAGCGGCACCAAGGAGCGCGACGCCCCTCGTTATGGGTGGTGATTATGACGCGTTTGACAATTTATTTTGGCTATCATTGGGAGTTTCTTATCAGCTTTGTAAATTCACAAACCTCAACTACTTCAAATTATAGAAACGAATTTATGATTATCATATTCTATACATCAACTACAGAATTGTATATACTACCGGTATTAGGCCTAGTTGAAAAGCAACTTCTATCCAACAATTAATCGATATAGTTATAATTCCATAAATAATAAAATAGGGGTCCACGATTTTTCTAAGTGTCTTTTCAGCTACTGACAAATGTTCGTGAGCTCTTACGATTTGCTTGTGCATATAGAGTATATCAATTATTATGTTCCTTCCAACAACCAACTATACTCCTAAAATCGATTAATGAAATTTACAAACACATGTGGCAGTCCGTGGATTCGAATCCAGGATGCTCACACCGAAAATCAACACCTTATGCATCGCACCACGAAGACAGTTAAAGAATGGTGGACACTGCCTACGATTTATTATCCAAGTTCGAATCCTGCATATCAATCTAAGCATGTACACACATCCCAACTGCAACTCACGTAGGCTATGCATATGTGAATGGAAAGAGCAATTAATGGGGCCTTAACCACTAGGGAAGTCCTCTCGATAAATTACCCCTGAACCAATATCAATTATTATGTTCCTTCCAACAACCAACTATACTCCTAAAATCGATTAATGAAATTTACAAACACATGTGGCAGTCCGTGGATTCGAATCCAGGATGCTCACACCGAAAATCAACACCTTATGCATCGCACCACGAAGACAGTTAAAGAATGGTGGACACTGCCTACGATTTATTATGCAACTTCGAATCCTGCATATCAATCTAAGCATGTACACACATCCCAACTGCAACTCACGTAGGCTATGCATATGTGAATGGAAAGAGCAATTAATGGGGCCTTAACCACTAGGGAAGTCCTCTCGATAAATTACCCCTGAACCAATATCAATTATTATGTTCCTTCCAACAACCAACTATACTCCTAAAATCGATTAATGAAATTTACAAACACCTGTGGCAGTCCGTGGATTCGAATCCAGGATGCTCACACCGAAAATCAACACCTTATGCATCGCACCACGAAGACAGTTAAAGAATGGTGGACACTGCCTACGATTTATTATGCAACTTCGAATCCTGCATATCAATCTAAGCATGTACACGCATCCCAACTGCAACTCACGTAGGCTATGCATATGTGAATGGAAAGAGCAATTAATGGGGCCTTAACCACTAGGGAAGTCCTCTCGATAAATTACCCCTGAACCAATATCAATTATTATGTTCCTTCCAACAACCAACTATACTCCTAAAATCGATTAATGAAATTTACAAACACATGTGGCAGTCCGTGGATTCGAATCCAGGATGCTCACACCGAAAATCAACACCTTATGCATCGCACCACGAAGACAGTTAAAGAATGGTGGACACTGCCTACGATTTATTATGCAACTTCGAATCCTGCATATCAATCTAAGCATGTACACACATCCCAACTGCAACTCACGTAGGCTATGCATATGTGAATGGAAAGAGCAATTAATGGGGCCTTAACCACTAGGGAAGTCCTCTCGATAAATTACCCCTGAACCAATTTCAATTATTATGTTCCTTCCAACAACCAACTATACTCCTAAAATCGATTAATGAAATTTACAAACACATGTGGCAGTCCGTGGATTCGAATCCAGGATGCTCACACGGAAAATCAACACCTTATATTTAGAATGATATGCAGGTCAAATCAGCTATATAATAATTAATACATACCGGTATTATATATATTTTGTTAAACATAGGTGATTTGATCTGAACATCAATCTAAATTAATATATTTGCATAAAGAAAATCGAAAGAGCTCACGAACATTTGTCAGTAGGTGTACATTATACTGTACAGTCACGAGCATAAATACTGTAACACCAATCAGATAATTTTCACTCCTTTGTCTTCAGAGATATTGCTCAATATTGTATTCAATCTCACAATGATTGATTTATTTTATTTTAGCTACCGTACAACAATTTTATTCAGCTTAGTATTAACCTCTCGTGATGAAGGAGTTGACGCTATCTGGTTAATGTCGCAGCATTTATGCTCGTGACTGTACATAGGGGTCGACCGAACGCAGTGTTGCCAATTCAGCTACTCTACCACTAGATTTACAGGTATTTACTTCGATCAAGAGGCAAATTTGTAGATCTACCGACATGAATTATAGCGATATTCTGTAGATTTTATCCATTATAGAACGATATTGTGGAGATCGTGACGTTATTCTAGCGATTTTCGGCATCTATTTACTATCTAGCGAACTTGAGTTGGTAATCCTGATCGAGCGGCGAAAGCCCGGCCGGGCGCCGCCAAAAGGTTGAAAGACCCAGTCAGTGTTCAGACGTGGAGGTAGGAGGATATGTGCCCCTTCCCGCTGACAAGGCTGAGACAGCCAAGTGACCCCTGAGAGTGACTGTTTTAGCTATCATTAGACGATTTTATATAGATATTCCTTACTCCCTCTCATGGTGGAAGTTTCAAGACTCAATGTGATGTAAGCTAAGAAAAGTAAACCAAATACACGATTTAGTAAGATTTTAATCATTGACAGAAAAGGTGTTATCTAATGGCTAAAATATGCTTTAGAAACTACGATGATGTTCAGTTCACTTGTTCGATACTCTTATAGTTCGATATGGGCAAATCAACACGCTTCTTTTGTGCTTCACCCTTTCAGTACCGGTGGCTTCCTTTTCATTATATTCTGGCAACTATTAGACGATTTTATTAAGTTTAGAAACGACCTCTAGGTAATAAAATATCTCCAACTCTCTCTTTTGTCCCTCTTAACTTCAACAGATCATTCTTAAGCTGCATACAATTGTCTAAATATCGCTAAAATAAGACAAAACAGACGTCACCGGTACTAAAAGCGTAAATAATACAGTCGCCTGGGTATGTATGTGTGTGTGTGTATGTCGTGGCGTAGTGGGATGTGTCACAATGGTATAGTGGTTAGCCCTGATATTCCGAGAGGCCTTTTCTAATCTTAATGCATTATTTTCGGTTAATGTCCAAGGTTGATTGCAGGTTATCAAACCGGAGCATTTTGTTTAAGGACTTTAATGAATATGAGAACAAATATAAGAAAATTAACATTGCTGTGTTATGACTGCCAAAGACATAATTTGAATTCTAAACCACAACTCAATCTTTCCATAATTATAAAAAATACAGACTAAAAAGAAAGGACTTGGCTTTCGTTTGATACCCTGGTTGATTGGTTGAAATATATCGGCCGTAGCAATTGACCACTTGCGAGTTTCAGGCTATGAGGAAGTTGGAGCCGTAGACATAGATATTTAGCAGAATTACCAGCCAAAATTATGTTGTGCTTTAATAAACGCCATAACATTTAATAATCAATGGGGTTAAACATGAGGGAGGAGTCCAGAAAATGCAACTGAATGCAAATGAAACTAGTGTGAACCCAAGAGACGACACAACCATGTCAGGATCCAATGGTGGTCTTGTAAGGCTGACCACATTAACTGTCCTGCCTGCTCTGTTGGCTCAACCACTGGAGATTACAAGGAGTGAGTGCATAGTCATATTTGTTTGTGCAGTAGAAGAATATAAGTATGCAAGAATATTTGAATAGGGGACAAGGGACTGGAGTTATCGCAGAGAGGCTCCAGTCCTGACGTTATTCTCAACTTGCAATGTGCTGGCTTAATAGCCCAATAGGGTTGATAGCCTCTAAATTCCTATTTTAACTAAATACTGTAAACAGGAGATTAAAAGAACATTACAAAGAGTACATAACCATATTTGTGTGCAGCAGATAACCATAATTATTCAAGACAGTGTATCTAGCTTTAGGAAAGGGGCTCCCATCCTGGCGCTATTTTTGACTTTCGTGTTTATTTTTCTATTTTTTTTCCATGTATTGACCACGGGAATGTAGGCTATGCAGTAGCCTGTAACGGGGTATGGACGTTTCGTCACCATTCCGTTTCGTCCAAAAAAAACGTTTCGTCCCCAAAATTCTGGCCCTTTTCGTCACCACTATATGTTTATTAGTCAAAAAGGCATGATTAGTAGCTTGGTTTGAAACTCAAACCACTGCAATGTATATTCTATCCTAGGATGTCACTAAAGTACGAAAGATAGCAAAATGTAGTGAAATAAACCGAAATATTATATTCAACTTAGGCCTACTTATGAAATCGAATGGTTACAATTTATTTGTCTCAACGGTATTAGACTATTTTGCTGAATTGAAATAGGACCCCTATAAATAGAATGGTTTCAATATATTTATATTACCTCCATTAGACTAGTGTATTCAAATTAAGACCACAATGAATCGAATGGCTATAGACTATTTCCTGTAAACACCATTTGTGTATATTATGCAATTTACGCTGGACCTTAATATATCGAAATGCTACAATACATTTATAATCTACAAATCCTCTCTAAGCTGAATAAAATTAGCTGGTGCTTTCCAGAGATGAAAAGATTAACAGTAGCCCATCCGACATTTGGCGGATTATGAGGATGTGTGTTTAAAAATGACATTTAGGATTTGAATTGCTATTGCCATTATAAAGAAATATATTTAAGTATTTTTATTTTATTATTTTTGGACCCATAGACTACATAATAGGCTTCCCCAGACCCCCTTCAAGCAAAAAGACGCACACGTTCCCCAGACTGATTCCTAGAAAAAAAAAAAAAAAAAAAAAAAAACGATAGGCCTAGTATCCCAGCCATTTCCCATAACACACATAACAAAATTATAAAGTGAACAGTTGTGAGTTTCAGGCTATACAGAATTTCGAGTCATAAATATTATATATTTTATAGCATATAATATATATATATATATATATATATATACATACCTTCAGCTTTACATTGATATATATATAGGCGTGTACTACAAAGGTATTTATCGCTTGAAGATTATACCTTACCTTTTGATACCTTTTTATGTGTTCGCCACTCTTCTAGCGGCGCCATGGAGCGCGACGCCCCTCGTTATGGGTGGTGATTATGACGCGTTTGACAATTTATTTTGGCTATCATTGGGAGTTTCTTATCAGCTTTGTAAATTCACAAACCTCAACTACTTCAAATTATAGAAACGAATTTATGATTATCATATTCTATACATCAACTACAGAATTGTATATACTACCGGTATTAGGCCTAGTTGAAAAGCAACTTCTATCCAACAATTAATCGATATAGTTATAATTCTATAAATAATAAAATAGGGGTCAACGATTTTTCTAAGTGTCTTTTCAGCTACTGACAAATGTTCGTGAGCTCTTACGATTTGCTTGTGCATATAGAGTATATAAATTTAGAATGATATGCAGGTCAAATCAGCTATATAATAATTAATACATACCGGTATTATATATATTTTGTTAAACATAGGTGGTTTGATCTGAACATCAATCTAAATTAATATATTTGCATAAAGAAAATCGAAAGAGCTCACGAACATTTGTCAGTAGGTGTACATTATACTGTAAAGTCACGAGCATAAATACTGCAACACCAATCAGATAATTTTCACTCCTTTGTCTTCAGAGATATTGCTCAATATTGTATTCAATCTCACAATGATTTATTTATTTTATTTTAGCTACCGTACAACAATTTTATTCAGCTTAGTATTAATCTCTCGTGATGAAGGAGTTGACGTTATCTGGTTAATGTCCAGCATTTATGCTCGTGACTGTACATAGGGGTCGACCGAACGCAGTGTTGCCAATTCAGCTACTCTACCACTAGATTTACAGGTATTTACTTCGATCAAGAGGCAAATTTGTAGATCTACCGACATGAATTATAGCGATATTCTGTAGATTTTATCCATTATAGAACGATATTGTGGAGATCGTGACGTTATTCTAGCGATTTTCGGCATCTATTTACTATCTAGCGAACTTGAGTTGGTAACCCTGATCGAGCGGCGAAAGCCCGGCCGGGCGCCGCCAAAAGGTTGAAAGAACCAGTCAGTGTTCAGACGTGGAGGTAGGAGGATATGCGCCCCTTCCCGCTTACAAGGCTGAGACAGCCAAGTGACCCCTGAGAGTGACTGTTTTAGCTATCATTAGACGATTTTATACATATATTCCTTACTCCCTCTCATGGTGGAAGTTTCAAGACTCAATGTGATGTAAGCTAAGAAAAGTAAACCAAATACACGATTTAGTAAGATTTTAATCATTGACAGAAAAGGTGTTATCTAATGGCTAAAATATGCTTTAGAAACTACGATGATGTTCAGTTCACTTGTTCGATACTCTTATAGTTCGATATGGGCAAGTCAACACGCTTCTTTTGTGCTTCACCCTTTCAGTACCGGTGGCTTCCTTTTCATTATATTCTGGCAACTATTAGACGATTTTATTAAGTTTAGAAACGACCTCTAGGTAATAAAAGATCTCCAACTCTCTCTTTTGTCCCTCTTAACTTCAACAGATCATTCTTAAGCTGCATACAATTGCCTAAATATAGCTAAAATAAGACGAAACAGACGTCACCGGTACTAAAAGCGTAAATAATACAGTCGCCTGGGTATGTATGTGTGTGTGTATGTCGTGGCGTAGTGGGATGTGTCACAATGGTATAGTGGTTAGCCCTGGTATTCCGAGAGGCCTTTTCTAATCTTAATGCATTATTTTCGGTTAATGTCCAAGGTTGATTGCAGGTTATCAAACCGGAGCATTTTGTTTAAGGACTTTAATGAATATGAGAACAAATATAAGAAAATTACCATTGCTGTGTTATCACTGCCAAAGACATAATTTGAATTCTAAACCACAACTCAATCTTTCCATAATTATAAAAAATACAGACTAAAAAGAAAGGACTTGGATTTCGTTTGATACCCTGGTTGATTGGTTGAAATATATCGGCCATAGCAATTGACCACTTGCGAGTTTCAGGCTATGAGGAAGTTGGAGCCGTAGACATAGATATTTAGCAGAATTACCAGCCAAAATTATGTTGTGCTTTAATAAACGCCATAACATTTAATAATCAATGGGGTTAAACATGAGGGAGGAGTCCAGAAAATGCAACTGAATGCAAATGAAACTAGTGTGAACCCAAGAGACGACACAACCATGTCAGGATCCAATGGTGGTCTTGTAAGGCTGACCACATTAACTGTCCTGCCTGCTCTGTTGGCTCAACCACTGGAGATTACAAGGAGTGAGTACATAGTCATATATGTGTGTGCAGTAGAAGAATATAAGTAGGCAAGAATATTTGAATAGGGGACAAGGGACTGGAGTTATCGCAGAGAGGCTCCACTCCTGACGTTATTCTCAACTTGCAATGTGCTGGCTTAATAGCCCAATAGGGTTGATAGCCTCTAAATTCCTATTTTAACTAAATACTGTAAACGGGAGATTAAAAGGACATTACAAAGAGTACATAACCATATTTGTGTGCAGCAGAAAACCATCATTATTCAAGACAGTGTATCTAGCTTTAGGAAAGGGGCTCCCATCCTGGCGCTATTTTTGACTTTCGTGTTTATTTTTCTATTTGTTGTCCATGTATTGACCTCGGGAATGTAGGCTATGCAGTAGCCTGTAACGGGGTATGGACGTTTCGTCACCATTCCGTTTCGTCCAAAAAAAACGTTTCGTCCCCAAAATTCTGGCCCTTTTCGTCACCACTATATGTTTATTAGTCAAAAAGGCATGATTAGTAGCTTGGTTTGAAACTCAAACCACTCCAATGTATATTCTATCCTAGGATGTCACTAAAGTACGAAAGATAGCAAAATGTAGTGAAATAAACCGAAATATTATATTCAACTTAGGCCTACTTATGAAATCGAATGGTTACAATTTATTTGTCTCAACGGTATTAGACTATTTTGCTGAATTGAAATAGGACCCCTATAAATAGAATGGTTTCAATATATTACCTCCATTAGACTAGTGTATTCAAATTAAGACCACAATGAATCGAATGGCTATAGACTATTTCCTGTAAACACCATTTGTGTATATTATTCAATTTACGCTGGACCTTAATATATCGAAATGCTACAATACATTTATAATCTACAAATCCTCTCTAAGCTGAATAAAATTAGCTGGTGCTTTCCAGAGATGAAAAGATTAACAGTAGCCCATCCGACATTTGGCGGATTATGAGGATGTGTGTTTAAAAATGACATTTAGGATTTGAATTGCTATTGCCATTATAAAGAAATATATTTAAGTATTTTTATTATATTATTTTTGGACCCATAGACTACATAATAGGCTTCCCCAGACCCCCTTCAAGCAAGAAGACGCACACGTTCCCCAGACTGATTCCTAGAAAAAAAAAAAAAAAAAAAAAAAAAAAAAAACGATAGGCCTAGTAAATGTCCCAGCCATTTCCCATAACACACATAACAAATATTATAAAGTGAACAGTTGTGAGTTTCAGGCTATACAGAATTTCGAGTCATAAATATTATATATTTTGTAGCATATATATATATATATATATACATATATACATATACATACCTTCAGCTTTACATTGATATATATATAGGCGTGTACTACAAAGGTATTTATCGCTTGAAGATTATACCTTACCTTTTGATACCTTTTGATGTGTTCGCCACTCTTCTAGCGGCACCAAGGAGCGCGACGCCCCTCGTTATGGGTCGTGATTATGACGCGTTTGACAATTTATTTTGGCTATCATTGGGAGTTTCTTATCAGCTTTGTAAATTCACAAACCTCAACTACTTCAAATTATAGAAACGAATTTATGATTATCATATTCTATACATCAACTACAGAATTGTATATACTACCGGTATTAGGCCTAGTTGAAAAGCAACTTCTATCCAACAATTAATCGATATAGTTATAATTCCATATATAATAAAATAGGGGTCAACGATTTTTCTAAGTGTCTTTTCAGCTACTGACAAATGTTCGTGAGCTCTTACGATTTGCTTGTGCATATAGAGTATATAAATTTAGAATGATATGCAGGTCAAATCATCTATATAATAATTAATACATACCGGTATTATATATATTTTGTTAAACATAGGTGATTTGATCTGAACATCAATCTAAATTAATATATTTGAATAAAGAAAATCGAAAGAGCTCACGAACATTTGTCAGTAGTTGTACATTATACTGTACAGTCACGAGCATAAATACTGCAACACCAATCAGATAATTTTCACTCCTTTGTCTTCAGAGATATTGCTCAATATTGTATTCAATCTCACAATGATGTATTTATTTTATTTTAGCTACCGTACAACAATTTTATTCAGCTTAGTATTAACCTCTCGTGATGAAGGAGTTGACGTTATCTGGTTAATGTCGAGGCATTTATGCTCGTGACTGTACATAGGGGTCGACCGAACGCAGTGTTGCCAATTCAGCTACTCTGCCACTAGATTTACAGGTATTTACTTCGATCAAGAGGCAAATTTGTAGATCTACCGACATGAATTATAGCGATATTCTCTAGATTTTATCCATTATAGAACGATATTGTGGAGATCGTGACGTTATTCTAGCGATTTTCGGCATCTATTTACTATCTAGCGAACTTGAGTTGGTAACCCTGATCGAGCGGCGGAAGCCCGGCCGGGCGCCGCCAAAAGGTTGAAAGAACCAGTCAGTGTTCAGGCGTGGAGGTAGGAGGATATGTGCCCCTTCCCGCTGACAAGGCTGAGACAGCCAAGTGACCCCTGAGAGTGACTGTTTTAGCTATTATTAGACTATTTTTTACAGATATTCCTTACTCCCTCTCATGGTGGAAGTTTCAAGACTCAATGTGATATAAGCTAAGAAAAGTAAACCAAATACACGATTTAGTAAGATTTTAATCATTGACAGAAAAGGTGTTATCTAATGGCTAAAATATGCTTTAGAAACTATGATGATGTTCAGTTCACTTGTTCGATACTCTTATAGTTCGATATGGGCAAGTCAACACGCTTCTTTTGTGCTTCACCCTTTCAGTACCGGTGGCGTCCTTTTCATTATATTCTGGCAATTATTAGACGATTTTATTAAGTTTAGAAACGACCACTAGGTAATAAAAGATCTGTAACTCTCTCTTTTGTCCCTCTTAACTTCAACAGATCATTCTTAAGCTGCATACAATTGTCTAAATATAGCTAAAATAAGACAAAACAGACGTTACCGGTACTAAAAGTGTTAATAATACAGTCGCCTGGGTATGTATGTGTATGTCGTGGCGTAGTGGGATGTGTGACAATGGTATAGTGGTTAGCCCTGATATTCCGAGAGGCCTTTTCTAACCTTCATACATTATTTTCGTGTTAATGTCCAAGGTTAATTGCAGGTTATCAAACCGGAGCAATTTGTTTATGGACTTTAATGAATATGAGAACAAATATAAGAACATTATTATTGCTGTGTTATCACTTCCAAAGGCATAATTTGAATTTTAAACAACTCCATCTTTCCATAATTATAAAAAATAAAGACTAAAAAGAAAGGACTAGGCTTTTAGTTTGATACCCTGGTTGATTGATTGAAATATATCGGCCAAAGCAATTGACCACTTGCGAGTTTCAGGCTATGAAGAAGTTGGAGCCGTAGACATGGATATTTAGCAGAATTACCAGCCAAAATTATGTTGTCCATTAATACACGACTTAACATTTCAAATTCAATGGGGTTAAACATGAGGGAGGAGTCCAGAAAATGAAACTGAATGCAAATGAAACTAGTGTGAACCCAAGAGACGACACAACCATGTCAGGATCCAATGGTGGTCTTGTAAGGCTGACCACATTAACTGTCCTGCCTGCTTTGTTGGCTCGACCACTGGAGATTACAAGGAGTGAGTGCATAGTCATATTTGTGTGTGCAGTAGAAAAATATAAGTATTCAAGAATATTTGTATAAGGGACTGGAGTTATCGTAGAGAGGCTCCAGTCCTGACATTATTCTCGACTTACAATGTGCTGGCTTAATAATCCAATAGGGTTGATAGCCTCTAGTGTCGTATTATAACTAAATACTGTAAACGGGAGATTAAAAGGACATTACAAAGAGTACATAACCATATTTGTGTGCAACAGATAACCATAATTATTCAAGACAGTTTTACTAGTTTAAGGATAGGGGCTCCAATCCTGGCGCTATTTTTTATTTTTCGTTTTTCTTTTTCTATATTTTGTTATGTATCGACCTCTGG
Organism: Paralithodes platypus; assembly: GCA_032716605.1. NCBI lineage: Eukaryota > Metazoa > Arthropoda > Malacostraca > Decapoda > Lithodidae > Paralithodes > Paralithodes platypus. The sequence goes on along the minus strand of CM064511.1, from coordinate 7,366,067 downwards.
AATGTAGGCCATGCAGTACCATGTAACGGGGTATGGACGTTTCGTCACCAACCCGTTTCATACCCAAAAACCTGTTTCGTCACCAAAATTCCGACCCGATTCATCAACATTATGTTTATTAGTCATAAAGGCATTATTAGTAGCTTGGTTTGAAACTCATAAACCACTCCAATGTATATTCTCGCCCAGGATGTCACTACGAAAGAGAGCGGAATGTAGCGAAATATATAGTTCCATTCCGCTTCATGTCACTCCATTCCGTAATGGAACGATTGACACATTATTGTCTCAAGTTTTTTGCGCTTAGCGGGAACGTTCAATTTTTCTTTGTCTCGCAATTTGTGAGCTTTTCAAAATTTATCATCATGAGTAGTTGTCATGTATTATTTTTTTTTTGATAATGCGCATTGTATTGACTGATGTAAGTCAGTCAACACGGACAAGTCATCGAGGTGACACCAACTTTATAATGGCATCTCTAACGGCACCTCATATTAAGTACCCATGTTCTGGATGTGGCAAGGAAGTCAGTTCTGAAGAACAGGCTCGCTCGTGTGATTACTGCAATAATTGGAGGCACAGGAAATGTGGGACATCAATGTCCCTCACCGCATATACAAACATTGCCAGACACCTTAACCCGGGAACGGCGAGAACACTCTTAAGAGGTTTTGGTGGGCAAAGGCGAGAACACTCTTCAGAGGTAAGGCCTAAAGAAAACCCAGGGCCCAGTAGCACTTAACAAAAAACAAAATTGTGTTTATGTGAGATAATTCAGTATAACTAAATAAGTTGGTCACCAATTATTTTGCAATATTTGAAAACAAATATGGATTTTATATGCTCTAAACATAATATGAAAATGTGTTTTAAGCCTCGGCAAAACCTAATAAAAATATATGGTACTAAAATGGAATTTTGTTGTAACATGGTTGTCAATACCTTCCTATAGACGGCACCGATTCGTACACACGCCATTTTCACCTATCTCCCGAGGTCTGTCCACCAGCTTTTTAGTCCACTCCACCTGCCCATCTCTGTCGATAGGTTGGGTTGTTTGGTTAGGACTACCGTTAGGTTAATATACTAGGTGTCAGAAACAAGATTCGTAGTGCGGTAGTATTTACGGTATCTTGACACTTCGAGCGAATTCATATTCGAGCGGAGGCGCATTTAGGTTAGGTTAGGTTAGGTTAGGTTAACTAGGTTAGATTGTGCATCCGCTCGATCAGGAATTCGCTCGAAGTGACTCTCATTCGTATTTACAGATACGGCCGAATACCGGTAGGCTACTAAATGGGCGCCGGCCCAACCGCCATGTTGTATCCCACGTTGGCCTACTAGGTACTACGGACACATTGTAGGCGTTAGGTGTGGATTAGGCTTGTATCCAATGTACTAGGTCTATGTTACTGGATATTTATGATTTAAATAAGTGCTACGTTTTCGATAAATCTGGTTATATGGTTTTGCAATTAGGGAAATCATGAGTTGATTTCCGACATTTAGTTAGTCTTTTTCGATTCTCAAAATACGATCCAAGTTTTGCCAAAAATTGGCTCGGGTTTTCCAAAATTATGCTTTTTGGGGTTTGCAATTTAGGGAAATGAGCCAAAATTCTAAATTAGGTTACTGTAATTTGTTTACTCTTAAAATTCACAAAATCCGAGCCAAGTTCTGCCAAAACTTGGCTCGGGTTTTCCAAAATTCGGGTTTTATGGCTTTGCAATTTCGGGAAACCTGAGCCAAATTTCTAAATGAGGTTACTGTCATTTTGTTGTCTACAAACTCTCAAAATCCGAGCCAGCTTTGGCCAAAACTTGGCTCGGGTTTTCGAAATATTGGGTTTTAGGCCTTAGAAATACCTTAAAACCCGAGCCAAGTTTTGCTAAAATAAGTTTTAATCGCCGTTTTACGCATTTGACCCCTCATTTTCCGTGCACATCATAGCCCTCCCCACTATCGGGCGGCGTGTCTTAAGATCGTTGTATAATGGGGAAAACGGTTTCCCCGAGGGTTGCAATTATTTCCAAACACTATATATTGATGAAAACTAACAGGGAAAAATAAAAAAATCCATGGGAAAATTGGTGACCATCTTATTTAGTTTTTCCAATAATTCCCCTCCATACATCCTATTACTCCTCCACATATGTCAAAATCCCCTCCCCTCCCTTTAATTATCACCTATTTTTCCTCTTATTTCCATTTTTATCTGTGTATATACCGTGCCAGTATCTCCAAACCGGTTCTAAGGCGTGGTCATGTGACTAGCGAGTGTGTTGCGTAAGAGAGAGGACTCCGTCTGGCTTCAGGCCTCGAGAGAGGAGGTTGTACGTCACGCCTGCCTCACATTTCATGAATGACCGGTTGGCAATAATTCGCAATTTCCACCATCCAAACACTATTCCCACTTGTTTTATTGTTGTTACATGTTACTATCTTCATATTAAATGTAAAGTACAGTAGGCGCATATGAATAAGTAATAACGATATTTATCGTAAAATGACGATTTTAGGTAGGAATGAGGCCTAATATCGTCGCCCAGTTATAGGGTGTTCATTACACACAGCTCGCTGTTTAAAGGTTAAGGAAGGTGAAACTTTTCTCAGGCATTGCCCTAATTGTCCGGATATAGTGTTACATAACAGTACTGATGATTTAACAGATTCAACAACCAACACTTTAGATGTCCCAGCAATGGAAAAGCAGGTTTGAGTTCGATTGATATTCGACACCCTTAATGGTGTAATACGACACCTTTTCCAGTCTATCGGAGATAGTGGGGGTGCTTGAAAACGCGGCAAAGGTGCAATGGTCTTGAAATGGTAGTGGCTAATTATGGTGATGAAACGTCCGACATCACGGTGACGAAACAGGTCTAAGAGGTGGTGATGATACGGGTTGGTGACGAAACTTCCTGTATCCCCTGTAACTATCACGAGGCCCCAATATTATGGATTAAAGCTTTGATATGTTGGGTGGTTCATATGTGTCACACTAAATGGTCACAGTGGAGCTTTAAGGTGTTGATTACTTCCTTTCTGCCATACTAGATGATGGCACCTTATCTATACACGTCACTTGATTTCGATGGGCATCTTTTACGCTATGAATTGGTGATGATATAGGGGGTGTTTTCTTGACATATCAGATTAGCCAGGATACTTGTAGGCCACCAGGAACGATCAGATCACCTCGGATAAAAACCCTGACCTTTGCCGTGGACTCGATTTGAGGACCTTTTCGTCTGCAGTTTACGACGCTATCCACTGTGCTGGCTTAATAATCCAGAAGGTTTGATAGCCTCTGAAGTCCCATTTTAACTTGATTTATCAAGCTACTAGTGGAACATTTTAACACCTTACGAGCGGCCTAGGCGGTATATAATATGTAGCCACCAGCGGGGTGTTTTTAGCCAAAATAGGGCTGTTTACGTGATCATTTTCATGCCTAAATAAGACCCAGAGCGTAAAACAAGTATCTATCCCTTAAAGGGCATAAACAGAGCTTTCCAATGACACCATAACGATCCTTTTATGATGGCTAGTTTTCTTGCAACAACCGCGCAACGCGAGTGCAAAAAGCATGTAATTCGGCACTTTCCCCATACAATTCCGTATATAGCGAGTGAGAGAGGGAGGGAGGAGGTGGGATTCGTGTCAGTAGGTTCGCCGCGGTGGTCTGGAGCAGTCATACGCTCGCTACTCTCCTGCCACCACTTGTCTCTCTCTCTCAGCAACATTACGTGCTGAAATTGCCACACGACCTATGTCGAGCGCCGCCAGATAGTCCAGATTTATTATACTCGACTTATGTTGCGCCCCGACAGTTATGGGTTAAACAATAGCATGGAAACATGGAGGTCAGCCCTCAACCTTTTACTCCTATACTTTGCTATTTCTGTTGTCCATTATTTCCCTCTCATTCATAAAGACTTCTCCCCTCCCCAGCCAGTCTATCGCCCATCATCTTTTACTTAATTTTTATACTCAGCGGTATATTCTAAGAGTGATAATTGCGAGTGTTCTCATTTAAAGTTGAGAATAGGGATGTGAGCGTGAAAACATTTATATAGGGACAAATATAATTCTAGCTGATACATTTTGTAAGCAGTACCGGTACTCCTAGTATAGGTAATCCTGGCTTTGTTGATTTACCTTGTTTACTGAAATAAGGACTTAATCGTGTTAGTACCAGAATCCTTAAGGGTCCTAGTGTAAAGTTTTGTCTGCATGTTCTGGTTATTAGTAAACGATTTGATTCAGGTAAGGAAAGGTGCATGGAAGTCCGACGGTTGAGATAAGCTTTATCATTTTAATGCTCATAGATCCTTCCTAAGCTGTATATAATCGTCTAATGATAGCTAAAATATTCTGGTAAAACACATCTTAATCCTCAAGGGGTAAATGTAACGTCCGGATATTCGTATGAAAAACCTATGATTTGAGAAGTTAACTATTCAATGTGGACCTTAATACGGGTCATTTAGTTTAAATAGCTAGAGCTGAAGAAACATGTAAGAAAATATATACATCTCTCTCTCTCTCATTTAACCCAGCCCAGATTATGAGGCGACTTAATTCAAGTGTTCAAAATCATCAAAGGCATCTACGATATGAACTATAGTAAGTACTTCACTATCGACCAATATAATTACATGCGGGGAAACGGTTTGCAAAATTATTGATACATCTTTTAACTCACACGAATCTAAGAATTTCTTCTTCAATCGAGTTGTCAACTTGTAGAATGGACTTCCCCGAGACATTATAGACTGCAACACCGTTGATTCTTTTAAACGTCTCGTAGACAAATACCTTGCCTCAAACCTGCGACTGTCTGCGTTTGTAAATGAATAACTGTATTCCCCCCCTCAGATTCATCAAGGATTATTGCGTATATAAATTACTAATATGTTACTTTTTTTTCCCCAGATGTACGAAAGATCATCTATAACTGTGATATATTACTAACCCATCTGTCCCCTACTAACATCCTAATCCTGTCACGGACATTAGTTCCAGGGCAGTAGTTCTCTTTCCAATTTGCCCTTACCCATTCTAAACCACTTGATACTCAGTGGTTTGGAGGACAATCAGGCTAGAGGGGTCGCAATATATGTTGTTGCTTTGATTTTCTTTGTACTCTTTTATATATATATATATATATATAATTATATATATACATATATATATATATATATATATACGGTATATATATATATATATATATGTATATATATATATATATACCGTATAAATTATATATATATATATATATATATATATATATATATATATATATATATATATATATATATAGAGAGAGAGAGAGAGAGAGCGAGAGAGTTCAGACTTTATTAAACTATGGGTGATTTTGATATTATTTTTGTTTCTTTGTGAGTGAGGGAGACAAAAGGCAGAACTGCCTGTGATGAGTGACTCTCTCAGAGTTGAAAGAGTGACAGGGCCTAAATCAAGGGACGTACAAGCCAAAATGGCTGGACACACTGTGTTTGAAGCAAATTAAGTCATAGGATGAGGGAAAGACTGATTCTGGGAAAGTTCCAGAGCTCGAATGTTGAATAGAAGAAATATTGAAAATAAAGTTTCACTCTTGGGTTGGAGAGTTGCACAGAGTAGGGGTGAGATTGTGTTGCAAGACAGGTTCTATGTGCTCTATGAAGAGGGGGATGTATAGACTGATTGATCTCTGAGGAACACTTATTATTTCATTAGCGGTAGAATAGTAAGAGAGATGCAACGTTGCAGGGAAGAGAGACAGACTGCAGAGAATTGGATGAGTGGATGTGATTTAATGAGATAGAAGGCTTTTTTTATACTTTGTCTAGAAGTGCTGTGTGAGAGGATCCTCCCCACACATGTGAACAATACTCAATACATGGACGCACTGCACCCCTATACAGAGCAAGAAGCTGTGCAGGGGTAAAGAACCCCAGAGTCGGTGGAGCACACCCAGCTTTTGGGAAACTTTTTTAGCAAGAGTGGTAATATGAATTTTCCAAGAGAGATAAGAAGAAAAAGAGACACCGAGAATATTTAGAGAAGAGGAAAGGTTGATTTGTATGTTGTTGAAGAGTAAGTCATACGGTAGTTTTCTGCAAGGGGGCGACGAGTAGACAGATGGAAATATTGAGTTTTGCAAGCATTGAAAGAAACAAGCTTTTTTCTGCCCCAATTAGAGATAGTAGATAGATCAGAAAATAGATGCTTTATGACCTTCTTACATGAATTTTGGAGTTCCTATTTTGAGTGGTGTTGTGGGAGGCTAGTTGAATAGTGTAATGTTGAGGTGTCAGCATGTGAGTGAATGGGGCTGGAGGTGCAATTGAGAAGGTCATTAATGAATAATAGGAAGAGAATTGGAGATGGGACAGAACCCTGAGGAACACCAGAGTTGATAGGTTGAGGAAGTGAGTGGTGGCCGTCCACAACCACAGCTATGGAATGGCCAGAAAGGAAATTAGAGATAAAGGCACAGATAGGGTGGTCAGTATGGAAGAGAAGAAGTCCTTGCATGACAGTGTGGTAATCCCGACACTGACTTACGGAAGCGAAGCATGGACGTTGGTTGAGAGACTCAGACCAAGAGTGAGAGCAGTGGAAATGAATTACTTAAGGAGTGCGTGCAGAGTTACATGGAGGGATAGACAGACTAATGAGGAAGTAAGAAGGAGGTGTGGTGTGGAGGTAGATGTGCTGGAAAGTGTGAAAAGGAACAACTTGAGATGGTTCGGCCATATGGAATGTATGGAAAGCGAGAGAATGACTAAGAGGGTGTACGAGAGCGAGGTGGAGGGACAGAGAGGGAGAGGTAGACCGAATATGAGGTGGAAGGATGGAGTGAGGAAGTACATGAACGAGGGCGGTGCTGGTTGGGGGGAGGGGCGTCGACTGACTGGGGACAGAGGTGCATGGGGGCGGTTCGTTCGTGGCCACCTCTTCGGGGATCACGGCGTCAGGCAATAGATAGATAGATGGAGGGTTAGAAACCGAAGGAGGGTACCGTAGTTTGAAAATGAGTGATTTGTGCCAGACTCTATCGAAAGCCTTAACTATGTCTAGCGCAACAGAAAAAGTCTCACTCAAGTCCCAAATGGAGGATGACCAAGAGTTAGTAAGATAAGAAAGAAGATCACAAATCGAGCAGCCCTTAAGGAAGCCATACTGGTAGTCTAAGAGTAGGTTATGGGAAGATATAATTATGCTTAAGAACTATTGAAGTATGAATAGTTTAAAATACTTTAGAAATGCAAGAAATGAGAGCAATTGGATGGTAGTTCGAGAGTTGAGAGTGGTCACCCTTCTTTGAGACAGGTTGAATGTGAGCGAACTTCAAGCAACAAGGAAAGATGTTAGAGGAGAGACAGAGACGTAAGAGTTTGCTTAGGCAGGGAGTCAGCACAGAAGAACAGTTGTTTAGTACAATAGGAGGAAAACCATCCGGTCCGTACGCCGTATTATTATTAACACCTTACGAGCGGCCTATGCGGAACGTAAAACAAGTACCTATCCCTGAAAGGGCATAAACAGAGCTTTCGAATGACACCATAACGATCCTTGTAGGGAGCTGAGATTTGTGTCAGTAGGTTCGCCGCGGTGGTCTGGAGCAGTCATACGCTCGCTAGTCTCCTGCCACCACTTGTCTCTCTCTCTCAGCCACATTACGTGCTGAAAAAGCCCAGAGAGGGTGAAAAGTACATCTTAAGAAGAGATTATGATGTTGGGCATAAGTAAGAGAGAGGAGGGTGGAGAGGGAGGAATAGCACAGGAATCATCCAAAGTGCAGCTATTATTGAAAGTTTTAGCAAAAAATTCAACTTTGTCAGAGGAAGAGAGGAGGGAAAGATGCCAGAAGGCTTAGGAAGAGCTAGAGTTGGATAGTTTGTTCAGTGCATCTTTTATTAATGAAAGAATGTTTGGCGAGTCGAAGAACAGATTTGGCTTGATTCCGGGCAGAAACATAGGAAGTATGAGATTCTTGAGTTTGAAGGCGACGGTACCATTTGAATGCTTCCTCCTTATTGCGGACAACAGTAGAACAAGCATGAGTAAACCAATATTTTTTTGCATTTGACAGAGAAAGAAAATGGAATGTATGTTTCCATGCCCGAGAGGATTACCTTGGTAATGCGTTCAGCACTCTCCGAGGGTCCCCGTCCACGAAATTAAGAGTCTTTCCATGGGAAATCAAAGAAGTATTGCCGAAGAACCTCCCAGTCGGCAGCCCCAAAGTGCCACAAGCCCCGCCGGCTGGAAGGATCGGGTGGCCATACCGGAGATATAGGAAAGGTAACAGAGATAAGTTTATGGTCAGATAAGCCCAAAGGAGAGAAAATATTTAAAGTATAAGCAGAAGGGTTAGATGTTAAAAATAAGTCAAGAATGTTGGCCCTATCTCCGAAACGGTCCGGGATACGGGGGGGGGAGGGGAATTTTTCTTTTTTTAGCTGGACTAGCTGCTCAAAGTCATTTAGGATAGAAAAGATGTAGGCTTTTTCACCAGGTTCGTCATTGGAAACAGAGGAGAGCCATTGGCGGCTGTGAACGTTGAAATCTCCTAAGATGGAGATTTCTGCAAAAGGAGAGATGGATAAAATGTGTTCCACTTTAGAAGTTAGATAGTCAAATAATTTTGACTTTCATAATTATACCTATAGTACTTATTTCTAAGTTTGCTACTAAGGTGGGAATAATTCGACAGTTGTTTGGAAGTTCATATCCTTTATTTAACAAAACTTCCTGGTAGCATATATCCTCATAGCAATCGATTCTCTGTTCGGGCCGAAATGGGTTCAATCCATAAATGGAATATTACCATCGACCCAATATAGATTGTACTTTGGAACTCTTAAATTCCCATCACCACCTATTTGGGTACCCGTTATTCAGGCATTGATTCACTCCGACTTCGATCCAAAGGCTATTTCAAAAGAATTAACAAAACTTTACTACGCCTCAATATGTCCTATAGTAAGACCAAGGCTTTAACCTATCTAATCTAAACGTCCCTAAACTTACACCCTATCTGTATATATATATATCATATGTTTGACTACGCCTCAATATGTCCAATCGTAGGACCTAGGCTATAATCAAGTTAATCTAGACGTTCTTATATTTACATATTATCTATTTTTATCATATATCTCAAAGCACGTAAATAGGTGCCTGTAGGAAATTACTTAAATCAAACTCTGCTCCGGAGTGTCCCACACTCCTGATTCCTATTTCACAAGTGAAGTTATACAATACAACTTACCTCCTATTGTATTTCACTTATAATCAAGTTTCAACTCATATAGATCATTACATAATTCAATATATCCGGTATGTCAACATTACCTTATTACAACAATTTAACACTTGATCACCTGGTATATGAGAACACTATTTCATTCAACATAAAATGACTACTTTCACTAATACAACACCCCTGGTAATAGTCGCCTCGACTTGTTACTTATGTCATGATTACAGGGTCGCTTAATCTGAGAACCGTATGCCGTACAATAGTCTCTCTAATCGAATAACAATGTTTCCTTTATATATAAACAATATATTTCATCAAACGGACTAGTGTCCTTCCTGACTATTACTTCAGCTAGGTCTAACCTATCACAAACATGATTCATTCCTATTCTTTAATAAGTGGCACAACCCCGTTATCATTAATCATTTTATAAACAGATTCCCGTATGATTCTTAATAATCCCATTTACTTATTACCCTATAAGATCCTATCCTATTTATAGCTAAATGGCATGGAGCCTTCTCTAACATTAATAGCTATCTCTCTCAACAATGCATCCTTTTATTTATTCATGAGTCTATTGATTTATCTTTCTTTTTATTCTATAAGAAACATCTAATATTAATTGGTTGGAACCACTGGGTTTGTCAAGCATTTGTTCTCTCTTTCCTTTAATCTATTTCGGGCCCATTAAGGGTCCTTTAAAAAGTCTGGGTTGTTTCTGGAGCAGTCTGCACCACCTCATAGCCGGCCAATATGTCTTCTGGAAGTCTTCAGTCCCATCTACTAGAGGGCAGTACTACCTCTAGCCGCGCGCTTTGAAGGTTTCTTGCTCCCTCCTCGGGTCTTCTCTCTTCGTAATAAGTCCCAGGGAGATGGTTGCAACGGTCTTGTATGGGGCTTGCACTGATGTGATAGAGACCTATGGCAACTTGAAGGAACGGCCGGTGGAGGGAGCGAGAGCGATTTTGAAAGGGGAGATGTGCGTGGTCCTGGATAGGTCTTTACACGCTTCGACAACGGAGGCTCCTGATTGGCTGCCCGGGTGGGTGTGGCAGAGTTGTGGGAAATGTCAAACTCAGCTGATTTAAAGGGATGGTGATTTGCAGCGCGTTGATTGGCTGGCAGGATTCTTACTTTATCATCCTGTGCTAAATTAAGGCGAGCTCCTGATCGCCGCAATACTACCCCTTTAAAATCCCTGCCAATCAATCAGTCCACTGTGTTCACAAATACACCTATGTAACTGAATTGCTGGATTTTGGTTCCCGACCGCAGTCTTGGCTAGTAAAACTTGACCCGGTTGGTTGAGGAGTTGCTTCAAAGTTCTTGTGGTCTGTATTCTCTGCCCTTTTCCGTCGTCAATAGCTATGAGACGACGAAGCCGGTACTGAGGGTCAGTTGGGGCAGCATGGTGCCTTTCAACTGACAGGCACGCGCCCCACGGGTTCTATTTATAACCTCGTCCAGATATCTGATTGGTGGACGGCTAACTCTACCACTTCGCGTAAATGTTTCAGCAGAGTCTATTTATTTCGGTAACTTTACTGGGCTCTTCCTCGGGGAGCCAGTCGCTCTGTTTTCCTGTGAATTATTTATTTTAGTTGAAGAAGAACTAAATATATTTTTAGCCTCAGGAAATACCCCCTTTTTGATAATTTCTTCTCTGGGAGATTCTACCATACTACTTAGAGTCTCATTGAAATCTCTCTCGAGATCTGAAATTTCGCTATCGGGATACGTAGAGTTATAGTCCTGGGTATACTCTCGGAATTCACCCCTCCTCGCTCGTTATAATCTCCTCGGCCTGTTCACCTCTGTCTCGTTCTGATCTAGAATAATTCTCATTTTGGGTCCTACTGTACGACCGCCCGAATGGAAAGACCCCAGTATAATCCCCTCTCAGAAGGTGATCTTCTGCCTCATAACGAGTCAAGAAGTCATCAGAATTATCGGCCCCGGATTCTATATCTTCCTCACTTTCTTCCTCGCTACTCCACTCGCTCATGTCTGAGGGGAGAATTCCCTCGTACCGTTTAGTATGGCGAATATGCGTAGCCGAAAAAATACTCCCATGATGCACATATAGGACTTGGTATGGTCCATTTAATTCTACAACCCTGAATGGACCTTCATATTTCTCTTCCAGTTTATCGGCCCGAGTGGGATCGTGTCTTTTTACCAGAATATATTCCCCCCGGTAATATGGATTCTTTAAGGTAGGTTTCTCGGGCTGCCATTAAATAACGTGATGATGAACTTGTGTAATAGATCATGTCACGGTGCCAATTGTAATAGTAATCCTGTCACGGTGCCACTTGTAATAGAAAAGATCACAAGACTAATAGGTTACTGTAACACTTGCCCATTCTCTAAGAAATAAACCTATAATTGATAGTGTCGTTACTTTAGATCAAAAATAGACAATTATCCCTTGTGAAATTATGGCAAGAAAAGTCCCAGAACATGATATACATTTATATCTATACTGACTCGATGCAGTAATATATTTGAAAAGAAAATTGCAATTCTCAGCTTGCGGGATAATAGAGTACACAGATTTATTGTAATGATAGGTATATATATTGATAATAATTATATTCGTAAAGTTAGTAAGAATTAAAGAAACAAACATTCCTACTAAAATGGTTTTATTGAATAGCGACACTGAAATTGCATTAATCAAAGAGACAATTTCATTCACACACTCAGCCACTCAATCTAACCCACTTATCTAATCCACTTACCTAAATACAATTACCCAGCATTATAACTACCCCTAAGATTACCCCAAATCATTATACTGATTACTGCTAGTCATACGAAATCTCACATCAACCAACCCTTTAGTCTACTGTGATACTGATTAGCCCAGCAAATCACCGCATGATCGAATAAGGTACGAGATTTTCCCACACTCACAGTACCCGTCAATCACACTCATCTCTCTCTCTCTCTCTCACCTCCTCACATTAGTTACGTGACTCGCTAGACTAATGAGAGTTGCCTAATCAAAGGGTCTCAAAAAGGGCATTACGACAAGCCCTTCAAGCCGACACTCCTCTAGCGGTAACCATCACCCTCTGTGGGGCAAGATGCTACGGCGTCACTCACCAACACACACCACACACACGTGACTCGCTAGACTTTTTTTTTTTTTTTTTTTTTTTTTTTTCTATGTGATTGAGGGAGGCAAAAGGCATAACTGCCTATAGCGAGTGCCTCCCCCATAGTTGAAAGAGTGACAGGGCCAAAATCAAGGGACGTTCGAGCCAAAATGCCTGGACACACGGAGTTTGAAGCAATTTAAGTCATAGGAAGAGGGAAAGACTGATTCTGGGAGAGAGTTCCAGAGCTCAGCTGTTGAGTAGAAGAAAGTTTGAGAGTAACGTTTCACTCTTGGGTTGGAGAGTTGCACAGAGTAGGGGTGGGATTGAGTTGCAAGACGGGTACCACGTGCCCTACGTAAAGGAGGTGGTATGCACTGGGATAGCTCTGAGGAACACTGATTATTATAGTAGCGATAGAATAGCGAGAGAGATGCAACATTGCGGCGGAGAGAGAGAGATTGCAGAGAGTTGGTGAGTGGACGGGAGTTAATGATACGAAAGGCCTTCCTTTCAACTTTGTCTAGGAGAGCAGTGTGAGAGGAACCTCCCCACACATGTGAACAATACTCCATACAAGGGCGCACTATGCCCCTGTACAGAGCACGAAGCTGTACAGGGGAAAAGAACCCCCTAAGGCGGTTGAGCACACCCAGCTTCTGGGAGGCTGCCTTAGCAAGACTGGTAATATGGTCCTTCCAAATGAGAGCAGAAGAAAAAGAGACACCAAGAATATTGAGAGAAGATGAAGGGTTGATTTTTGTATTGTTGAAGAATAAGGGATAGTCCGCTGGGAGATCCTGACGGGTAGATAGATGGAGAAATTGGGTTTTGGAAGCATTAAAGTTAACAAGGTTTTCTCTGCCCCAATTGGAAATTGTATTTAGATCAGAATTTAAGAGTTCTATGGCTTCATTACGTTTGTCGTTGAGGGATTGCTGGCTGGGGCGTTCTGAAAAACTAAGGGAGTAGTGCAAGGTTGAGTCGTCTGCGTATGAATGGATGGGAATTAAGGTACAGTTAAGGAGATCATTTATAAAAATTAGAAAGAGAATAGGAGATAGGACAGAGCCCTGAGGAACACCGGAGTTTATAGAGTGAGGAAGTGAACAATGGCCGTCCACAACCGCGGCTATGGAACGGCCGGAAAGGAAATTAGAGACAAAGGCACAGATGGAGGGATAGAAACCGAAGGAGGGTAGTTTAGAAATTAAAGATTTATGCCAGACTCTATCGAAGGCTTTCGATATGTCTAGTGCAATAGAAAAAGTCTCACCGAAGTCCCGAAAGGAGGATGACCAAGAGTTAGTAAGATATGAAAGAAGATCACCAGTAGAGCGACCCTTAAGGAAGCCATACTGGCGATCTGAGAGCAGATTATGAGAAGAGAAATGCTTAAGAAATTTGGAAGCAAGAATAGTTTCAAAAACTTTAGAAAGACAAGAGATAAGAGCAATTGGACGATAGTTGGAGGGTTGAGAGCGGTCACCCTTCTTTGGGACAGGTTGAATGTGAGCAAACTTCCAGCATGAAGGGAAGACGTTAGAGGATAGACAGAGACGAAAGAGTTTGCCTAGGCAGGGAGTCAGCACGGAAGCACAGTTTTTGAGAACAACAGGAGGAACACCGTCCGGACCGTACGCCTTATTAGTGTTAAGCCCAGAGAGGGTAGAAAGTACATCTTTAGAAGAGATTAGGATATTAGGCATAAGTAAGAGAGAGGAGGGCGGAGAGGGAGGAATAGCACCGGAATCATCCAAGGTGGAGTTTCTAGCAAAAGTTTGAGCGAAGAGTTTAGCTTTGTCAGAGGAAGAAGTGATGGTTGTGCCATCAGAGTGGGAAAGGGGAGGGAAAGACGAGGAAGAGAAATTGTTGGAGAGGTTTTTGGCTAGATGCCAGAAAGCTTGGGAAGAGCTAGAGTTGGATAGTTCAGTGCATTCATTATTGATGAAAGAGTGTTTGGCAAGTCGAAGAACAGATTTGGCTTGATTCCGGGCAGAAACATATGAAGAATGAGAGTCTTGAGTTTTATGGCGTCGGTACCGTTTGAATGCTTCCTCCTTATTGCGGACAGCAGTAGACCAGGCGTGAGTAAACCAAGATTTTTTAGCATTAGTCTGAGATAAAGAGAATGGAATGTATGCTTCCATGCCCGATAGGATTACCTCGGTAATGCGTTCAGCAGTCTCCGAGGGTCCTCGGCCATGGAAGCAGAAATCATTCCATGGGAAATCAAAGAAGTACTGCCGAAGAGCCTCCCAGTCGGCAGCGCCAAAGTGCCACAAGCGCCGCCGGCTAGGAGGATCGGGTGGCTGTACTGGAGAGATAGGACAGGTGACAGAGATAAGTTTATGGTCGGAGGAGCCCAAAGGAGAGAAAAGATCGACAGTATAAGAAGAAGGGTTAGAAGTTAGAAACAGGTCAAGAATGTTGGGCCGATCTCCGATGCGATCCGGGATACGGGTGGGTTGCGGAACTAACTGCTCTAGGTCATTTAGGATAGAAAAGACGTAGGCCGACAATCCTCTAGCGGTAACCATCACCCTCTGTGGGGCAAGATTCTACCGCGTCACTCACCAACACACACCACACACACGTGACTCGCTAGACTAATGAGAGTTGCCTAATCAAAGGGTCTCAAAAAGGCAGTACGACAAGCCCTTCAAGCCGACAATCCTCTAGCGGTAACCTCACCCTCTGTGGGGTTAAGCGTTACGGCGTCACTCACCACACCCGCACAAATTGTTACGATCCAGGTTCTCAAAGACACAGGGCTCTTCAACATTGGACTAGATAATGGCAAACAGCAACAACGGTAACACTAGATCCAACCCCTGCCTTAAACACTGGAAAACAAAACACCATTACCGCCCTGAGTCGTGCCTGGACAACGAGGTATCCTATGACTCGGTAACTGGTGCACACACACTAGGCTGACGCTCAATGAAACAGCCTATTCTCAAACAGTAAAAGATTACTCGATTATGTTACATAAAGAAAAGATAGTTAACGTGATTAAGTAACGTTACGGTAGATACTCAAATAACTGGCACTCCTGTATTAAAGAAAGTGCAATGCTAGTCCTGCAACATCAACTGGAAACTTCTGAAATAAGTCTGATGCTGGGAAGATGTTCGTAAAGAATCTTGAACAATTATAATGCAGAATACGGGTCACAATAAATGCTAGGACATATAGTAATAATGGGCAGGCGAATAATAAAGACTGCGCAAAGGTAGTAATGCTCGACAACTAAACAAATGCTTCGTGACACAACACAGCCTACTCGGGTTGTGCAACTCAACAACAACCTCGGCTCAAAAGTGCAGTGAATAATAATGCTGCATACATATAATAATGGGGCTTATCTCTATCCAGTGTCTGCTCAGTGTGACGCCTCCCGGCGTTAGCAGAATGGTTGCGTGGGGCATTGCAGCTCGCTAGCGCTCGCCAGGATGGGGGGATGGGCTACAGTTGTCCTAGAATGATCTGCTTTATTTAACTAGTGTCGTGTTGCCACAGACAGTCTAGAAATGGTCTTTGTTTTGGTCTGTGACCGCGCCTTATATTTTATATTCGCTATAATATAAATGTTGCTTGTGTGGGAGGCGAGCGAGAGAGGGTGAGGGAGTACACCTGGCAGTGGGGTGAGCTATGACGCGGCTCGCTTGGGCGCTGACGGCGTTGGCGGCCGGGTGGTCAACTAGTCCCTTCCCATCGCGGCCTCGTGTTCTTTACCAGCTCAGAGCTTGCCTGACACGCGTATCGCCTACATCCTTTGCAATTCTGTCCCCCATACTCGCCACTTTGCAGACTATTTCTCTCTCTCGACTTCTCCTTTCTCATTCTCTAATCTTTATTAAACTCGACATCCCTTCTGGTTTCAGCATAGACGTTCACCGTCGACCAGTCGTATTGTACGCGAAGCTCTCAGATATTTCCATGTATTAGGTTAAGGAGGTATTATGCTTTATTGAGGTTAGAGAGACGGACTTTTCCGTATGTGTCCTCTCTCGGGAAGGTTGTAGACCGGTATATGTCTCCCTGGCAAGGTGTTGAGTGATTCTGCTTGGTTATCTAAAGCTAGACTGGGGGCAAGGTTACTGTGTCGTTGTCTCCGATGTGTGCAGTGTTAGCTAAGCCCTGCACGACATCGACAGGTACGGTGGGAGCCTAAATTGTCTTCGGGTGGGTTTACTTTGCGAGCACAGCGCTGTGGTGTGAGAGGGCCATAGCCTATCCCTCACAACATAGTGCTGCCTCTTTGTGTTGACTTCTGAGGGATCGCCAGGATAGAGCTAGGTACTAGAGACCTAGATTTATCAAGAGAGCATCCCCGTCATATAACGTAATCTTCATTATACCACCTTCGGACAACGTTAGGCTACGAGCCGCATGCTCACCCATTGTTGCCCTGCCTTGATACCCCAGCTAGACTTTATTAACTGAGCAGACACTGGTTAGAGATAATCCCCCATTATTATATGTATGCAGCATTATTATTCACTGCACTTTTGAGCCGAGGTTGTTGTTGAGTTTCACAACCCTAGTAGGCTGTTGCGTTGTGTCACGAAGCATTTCTTTAGTTGTCGAGCATTACTACCTTTGCGCAGTCTTTATTATTCGCCTGCCTATTATTACTATATGTCCTAGCATTTATTGTGACCCGTATTCTGCATTATAATTGTTCAAGATTCTTTACGAACATCTTCCCAGCATCAGACTTATTTCAGAAGTTTCCAGTTGATGTTGCAGGACTAGCATTGCACTTTCTTTAATACAGGAGTGCCAGTTATTTGAGTATCTACCGTAACGTTAATTAATCACGTTAACTATCTTTTCTTTGTGTAACATAATCGAGTAATCTTTTACTGTTTGAGAATAGGCTGTTTCATTGAGCGTCAGCCTAGTGTGTGTGCACCAGTTACCGAGTCATAGGATACCTCGTTGTCCAGGCACGACTCAGGGCGGTAATGGTGTTTTGTTTTCCAGTGTTTAAGGCAGGGGTTAGATCTAGTGTTACCGTTGTTGCGTTTTGCCATTATCTAGTCCAATGTTCAAGAGCCCTGTGTCTTTGAGAACCTGGATCGTAACAAATGGCGACCTAGCTCAGGATCTTGTGAACTAAGAGATAATTGCAGGATTGTTGTGGTCATTTGTTTTATTGAGGAATATAGTGGGCACGTTAATTTGGTTTTGGCAAAGTAGTATAGCACTTGAGAGTCTTCAGACATTTTTGGCAAGTGAATAGTGCTACATAAGAGTTTGGGGTACTTCTTTTCTGAATATTGTGGTGAGAAATTTTTGTGAGCATCATGTCTTATACCGGGTCAGAGGAGAATGGAGACACAGTACGTAATGTCGAAACTGAGGAACAGCAGCATGATGAAAGGGTTAATCGGGTGAACTGTGAGGAGGATGCTAGGATATTTTTGCAATGGCCTGTTACTGCCGAGCGGTTGGAGGGTATGGATCGGTACGGTCTTCAATGCCTGGCCACAGCTATCGGTCATGCGGTTACTAGCAGCATGACCAAGGATAACTTGATAACGTGTGTACTGGGCAGGGTGACTGGTGAGCGAGATGGGTTGAGTGCTCAGAGCCCTTCGGCCATGCTTCCCCTACACTCGACTCCCAGCCATCCCAGTAGTTTGCCGACCCCGGGTACGCTTCCGCAGTTGGGTGGTGACTGGCAGGGTGGGTTGCCCCTGGGGGGACCACCGGTAATTTCAAATATTGTAGCACCTTCACCTCCTCAAGGGTTAACTCCGGAATTAGTGCTTCAGCTCGAATTAGCTAAGATCCAGCAGCAAATAGAATCAGCTAAGATCGAAGAGAGAAAGGCTATCAGGGCATCTGAGATTCAACAGCAACAAAGGGCATGTGAGCTTCAGCAGCAAACAGAGCTAGCAAAAATCTAAGCTGATTTAGAGTCGACTAGGTACTGTGCCGACATGGACGTAGAGAAGTCGCGAGTAGAGACAACGGGACAGTGACTTGGGGCTGGTAACCGTGTTCATGAGCAGTCTCTCTCACACTTATTGAAACTGGTTCCGGTGTTTGATGAGAGTGGTGTAACAGAATTTTTCACACGCTTTGAGAAGAAGTGCAAGGAACACCAGTGGCCAGAGAATAAATGGGCAGCACTTGTATCCTCTAGATTAATAGGCAAGGGTCTTAAAGCCTACGATGCGTTGCCTATAGAGTCTTGTATTATCTATGAGGAACTCAAGGAGGCTGTCCTGAGAGCATACGAACTACAACCAGAGACGTACAGGTTGAAGTTCCGGGGTGTTACCAAGGGTCGGGAGAGCACCTTTTTGGAGCATGCCCGGGAGCTGTCCGATGCTTTTGGGAATTGGCTGAGGTCGGAGAAAGCTACTACGTTTGACGACATTAAACAGTTGGTGCTTTTAGAGTAGTTTTTCAAATGCACGGGCGGCGACCTGACGTTAAACCTTAAAGAAAAGCAACCAAAAACTCTACAGGAGGCAGCTGAGATGGCTGACCTCCGGCTATCACTAATTCGTGGGTGCGGGTCTGCCCAGCGTAGTGAGGCAGGTAACAAGGGGCGTGACGCCCCACCCCCCCGAGTTAGTGATATACCTTATGCAAACAAGTACAAGAGCCATGATACCAAGACTGACCACAAGACTAGCACCGTCCCATTTAAGAAGGGGCCGGGCCCTTCCCAGTACCAAGGGAAGCCCAAAGGGGAGTTGGAGTGTTATCATTATCATAAAAAGGGGCACTTTGCAAGAGTCTGTCCTAGCAAACCACCTACAGCAGCTGTGTCTTTGGCCTGCAACATTGGTGTGTCTCCGAAGTCATCTGAGTTTGCCCGGGGCAGTTCGTCAGAGGCTGAGGCACAGCCAATGCAGAAGCACCTGGGAGGCTCGAACCCTGCTCAGGATGTTTTTTGCGACCATAGAGGGCGGGGTTGCGTGATGTGGGCGGGGCGCAAGCATGGAGTAGAGGTCTTGCGTGATACAGGTGCTTCCCAGACTCTGATGAAAAACTTGACTGGCTACCCTATAAACGCGGCTCGGGTGGTGGTGGTGCAGGGTATTAATGCAACTCGGTCATACCCGCTGGTGCGGTTGGAGTTGGAGGTGGATGGTGTGGCACGTGAATTGGATGTAGGGATTGTGGAGAAACTGCCAGTGGAGGGCGGCGACCTTCTTCTCGGCAACGACTTTGCAATGCCCGCTTCTGAGGTTCTACCCTTAGTCGTTGCCGAGAGGCCGGCCGACGTGAGTAGGGAAGAACAAGAGTGGGTCGAGCGGTGCCAGACACAACCCCTGGCGTGTGTTGTCACCCGAGCTCGGACAGCTAAAGTGTCACAGCCTAGTCCTCCGTCTTCAGACCAGCGGAGGAACGATCAACAGGAGGAGGCTAAAGCTGGAGTTGGTTTTAAGAGTTTTGACTCGGCGGCTCTCCTGGGTGATTCAGTATTAGCACCATTACTTAATTCTGGAGTAGCCCCTGGGCCTGTCATCGAGAGTGACGAGGCTGGGCATGACGAGTCTCCACGACAGCAACGTTATGTACATCGAGAGAGACAGAGGGAGCAGCCCAGTATCGGGGAAGGTCATGCATTGCTCCGGGAGCAGTTAGATCGCTTGGCACCCTCAGATATACGTCGGTTGCAACTAGAGGACCCTGAGCTCCAAACGTGTGCTAATGGAGCTGTAGAGCTCGACGAGGACGGCGATGCACAGCCAGGAGATTTTTTTTATTTAGAAGGCATCCTCTATAGGCGTTTTCAAGACCCTAAACGTAGTTGGCAAGAGGGGTCCGGAGTAGTGGACCAGTTGGTGGTGCCACGGGAGTGCAGGGATAGCCTACTGAGGTTGGCGCATGACATACCACTGGCAGGACATCTAGGGGTGAGAAAAACGGTGGCGGCTTTAGAAAAATTGTTGTGGTGGCCGGGGTTGAAGGGGCAGGTGGTAACCTGGATAGCAAGGTGTCATACGTGCCAGAGGGTTGGAAAACCTAACCAAACAATTTCGAGAGCCCCGTTGCACCCCATTCCTGTCAGTGGACCGCCCTTCAGTAAGGTCATCATTGATATGGTCGGACCCCTACCCCCTACTAGTGCCGGTAATAAATTTCTATTAACTATCATGGATGTGGCCACTCGGTATCCTGATGCATATCCAATGAGAAATGGCACAGCGAAAACTGTTGTCCGGAACTACTCTTGTATAGCTCGCGGTATGGTTACCCGCAACAGGTGCAATCGGACCAGGGTTCTGATTTTGCTCTAATCTGTTCAAGCAAACTATGATTCAGCATGGCATCAGCACTGTCATCTCTTCTGCATATCACCCGGAGAGTCAAGGGGTGTTGGAGAGGTGGCGCGCCACGCTGAAGGGCGTGGTTCGATGTTGTTGCGCAGAGAGCGGAGGGGATTGGGACCTTGGTCTGCCGTATGTTTTGTTCACGGCAGAAGATCCTGGAGAGAGTCTCGGTTTCAGTCCGAATGAGCTTGTTTTCGGGCATCAGGTGGGGGGCCCTCTCCACATGGTGAAGGAGATTTGGGAGGGTGCCGCTGGGCCATGTTCTATGTTGAGATGCGTCCTCGAGAGCAGAGAGAGAATGCTTAGAAGTCTGGAGCTGGCCGGGCGTAATTTGGTGAGTTCGCAGGCCCGTATGAAGGACAGGTACGATACTAAGGCGAAACTCCTGGAGTTTCAGGTAGGTCAAGAGGTGTTGGTCCTGTTGCCTTTGTCAGGTCATCCTCTGGCTGCCAAGTACGCTGGGCTTTATCGGGTGGTGTCAAAGATCTCCGATCTAGATTACCTCGTTGCCACTCCAGACCGGAAGAAGCGTAACCAACTATGCCACATTAATTTGTTGAAGGATTTTGTGAGGCGCCCACCTGAGTCACTAGCTGTCCCTGTGTTGACCTGCTGCGGTCATGGTGGAGAAGGAGAGGGGGGCAGCAATGACCAGGTGGATGATAACTGGGATTGTCATGTCTCGGCTGATCAGTGGGCGGGGAATTCGAGCCAATGTGCACATGATGCTCTTGCGCACCTGCCGGAGGAACAGCAGGTGGCAGTGCAGCGCCTGTTCGATTCATACCCCACTGTATTTGCCGAGCACCCAGGCCTCACTACTCAAGCGGTGCATGACGTCGATGTAGGAGAGCACCCCCCCTTCAAGTCGATACCTTATCGGGTGCCACCCATTAAACTCCCAGCGCTCAGGGATGAGCTGGAGTATATGCTGGCGAGAGGCTTGATTGACAAGGGGGCAGTACGGTGGACTTCTCCTGTCACTCTGCAGCCCAAACCTGATGGAAAAGTTCGGTTCTGCATTGACTTTAGGCGGTTGAACGGGTTGACCCCCACCAATGCATATCCTCTTCCCCGGGTGGATGACAGTGTGGATAAGATCGGGAAAGCAAGGTACTTGACCAAGGTAGACCTCGTCAAAGGCTACTGGCAAGTACCACTGTCTGAGCGGGCTAAAGAGGTGTGCGGGTTTGTGGTGGATGGCAGTACTTACCGTTGCAACGTGATGCCATATGGTCTGAAAAATGCACCGGCCACTTTCCAGAGCTTAATGAACGACATCGTAGCAGACATCCCAAACTGTACTGTCTACCTTGATGACGTGATCATTTATGACAACGATTTCCAAAGTCACTGTGAGCACATAGAAGCCTTATTTAGTCAACTTAGTAAAGCAGGCTTGGTGGTTAATCTGGGCAAGTGTGACTTTGTGCAAGCCACGGTGCAGTATCTGGGGTTTGTGGTTGGGTTAGGGCAGGTGAGCCCGCCCAACAGAAGATACAGGCTATCGACTTGTTCCCCAGGCCGACCACCAAGCGGCAGATCATGAGATTTTTGGGCATGATTGGGTATTACCGCCGCTTTATAAGAGGCTATTCTACTGTGTTAGCTCCTTTGACAGATCTACTAGCTAAAGATAAAAAGTTCCGCTGGGCACCTGAGTGTGAGCAGGCGTTTCGAGTAGTTAAACACCTTTTATGCACTCACCCTATCCTCAGGGCCCCGGACTTTGAACGACCATTTCAGTTGGCGACTGCTGCCAGCGGAGTAGGGGCTGGTGCCGTACTTTTGCAGACAGACGAGGAAGGTCTTGAGCATCCAGTCAGTTTCTTTTCAAACAAATTTAATTCAGCACAGAAAAACTATTCGGTTGTTGAAAAGGAACTGCTGGCAATCGTGTTAGCGCTCAGACACATTGAGGTCTATGTTCCTGCCTATGGGCCAGTCATGGTAGTGTATACCGACCACCACCCGCTTAAAATCCTCAATCAATTCCACAACCGGAATATGAGGCTGACCAGATGGTCGCTCATGTTGCAAGAGTACAACTTAGACATTCGCCATATTGCCGGTTGTGAGAATGTGATTTGCGGACTGTTTGTCGCGGGTGAAGGATCCGGGGTAGGCTACCACAGTATGTTGGTATAGCCTCCTGTCTTGGCTCGCGGTGTATTTTTACGCTGGTGCTTGTTGGCTCGCGTGTGTAGCATCAGCGTAGGGTCGCAGGACAGGAGTTGTTGGCTTTGATTAGAAGAAAATTAGGCTACATCTATAGTAGCCGCCAAAAACAACATTAAAATAAAATATGAAAAATTAAATAAAAACTCTTTCTTTTTGATAATAAATTTTAAGATAATATTGTAGCTGAGTACTGAGTGCAGATGATTTTCCCTCAGTAGGCTGTGCTTCTTAAAGCTCGCTCTGGGAGCACAATGTTATGAATTAATGTATTATATTTGGGAAGGGTGATAAGATTGTTTTATATAAATGTTGTTGTATTTTTTGAGGAGACTGAGCTTGCATTCCATGAGTGGCAGAGTGGTTAGGAGTGGCAGATTCTAGCGACATTCTGCCTGTTCAGATATGGGCTCATGGTTGAGTGTCCCATATCTTGGGGGGGGTGTGACGCCTCCCGGCGTTAGCAGAATGGTTGCGTGGGGCATTGCAGCTCGCTAGCGCTCCCCAGGATGGGGGGATGGGCTACAGTTGTCCTAGAATGATCTGCTTTATTTAACTAGTGTCGTGTTGCCACAGACAGTCTAGAAATGGTCTTTGTTTTGGTCTGTGACCGCGCCTTATATTTTATATTCGCTATAATATAAATGTTGCTTGTGTGGGAGGCGAGCGAGAGAGGGTGAGGGAGTACACCTGGCAGCGGGGTGAGCTATGACGCGGCTCGCTTGGGCGCTGACGGCGTTGGCGGCCGGGTGGTCAACTAGTCCCTTCCCATCGCGGCCTCGTGTTCTTTACCAGCTCAGAGCTTGCCTGACACGCGTATCGCCTACATCCTTTGCATTTCTGTCCCCCATACTCGCCACTTTGCAGACTATTTCTCTCTCTCGACTTCTCCTTTCTCATTCGCTAATCTTTATTAAACTCCACATCCCTTCTGGTTTCAGCATAAACGTTCACCGTCGACCAGTCGTATTGTACGCGAAGCTCTCAGATATTTCCATGTATTAGGTTAAGGAGGCATTATGCTTTATTGAGGTTAGAGAGACGGACTTTTCCGTATGTGTCCTCTCTCGGGAAGGTTGTAGACCAGTATATGTCTCCCTGGCAAGGTGTTAAGTGATTCTGCTTGGTTATCTAAAGCTAGACTGGGGGTAAGGTTACTGTGTCGTTGTCTCCGATGTGTGCAGTGTTAGCTAAGCCCTGCACGACATCGACAGGTACAGTGGGAGCCTAAGTTGTCTTCGGGTGGGTTTACTTTGTGAGCACAGCGCTGTGGTGTGAGAGGGCCATAGCCTATCCCTCACAACATAGTGCGCCTCTTTGTGTTGACTTCTGAGGGATCGCCAGTATAGAGCTAGGTACTAGAGACCTAGATTTATCAAGAGAGCATCCCCGTCATATAACGTAATCTTCATTATACCACCTTCGGACAACGTTAGGCTACGAGCCGCATGCTCACCCATTGTTGCCCTGCCTTGATACCCCAGCTAGACTTTATTAACTGAGCAGACACTGGTTAGAGATAAGCCCCCATTATTATATGTATGCAACATTATTATTCACTGCACTTTTGAGCCGAGGTTGTTGTTGAGTTGCACAACCCTAGTAGGCTGTTGCGTTGTGTCACGAAGCATTTCTTTAGTTGTCGAGCATTACTACCTTTGCGCAGTCTTTATTATTCGCCTGCCTATTATTACTATATGTCCTAGCATTTATTGTGACCCGTATTCTGCATTATAATTGTTCAAGATTCTTTACGAACATCTTCCCAGCATCAGACTTATTTCAGAAGTTTCCAGTTGATATTGCAGGACTAGCATTGCACTTTCTTTAATACAGGAGTGCCAGTTATTTGAGTATCTACCGTAACGTTAATTAATCACGTTAACTATCTTTTCTTTGTGTAACATAATCGAGTAATCTTTTACTGTTTGAGAATAGGCTGTTTCATTGAGCGTCAGCCTAGTGTGTGTGCACCAGTTACCGAGTCATAGGATACCTCGTTGTCCAGGCACGACTCAGGGCGGTAATGGTGTTTTGTTTTCCAGTGTTTAACACCTTACGAGCGGCCTATGCGGTTTATTTATGTGTACCGCACAGCGGGGTGTTTTTAGCCAAAATAGGGCTGTTTACGTGATCATTTTCATGCCTAAATAAGACCCAGAACGTAAAAACAAGTACCTATCCCTGAAAGGGCATAAACAGAGCTTTCGAATGACACCATAACGATCCTTGTATGATGGATAGTTTTCTTGCAATAACCGTGCAACGCGAGTGCAAAAAGCAGGTAATTCGGTACTTTCGGTACATAATTGAGTATGTAGCGAGTGAGAGAGGGAGGAGGGAGCTGAGATTTGTGTCAGTAGGTTCGCCGCGGTGGTCTGGAGCAGTCATACGCTCGCTAGTCTCCTGCCACCACTTGTCTCTCTCTCTCAGCCACATTACGTGCTGAAATTGCCACTCGAGTTATGTCGAGCGCCGCCACATAGTCCAGCTTTATTTAACTCGACTTATGTTGCTCGCCGCTAAATAAGGGTTAAGGCAGGGGTTGGATATAGTGTTACCGTTGTTGCCTTTTGCCATTATCTAGTCCAATGTTGAAGAGCCCTGTGTCTTTGAGAACCTGGATCGTAACAAATGGCGACCTAGCTCAGGATCTTGTGAACTAAGAGATAATTGCAGGATTGTTGTGGTCATTTGTTTTATTGAGGAATATAGTGGGCACGTTAGAATTTGTTTGGCAAAGTAGTATAGCACTTGAGAGTCTTCAGACATTTTTGGCAAGTGAATAGTGCTACATAGGAGCTTGGGTACTTCTTCTTTTTTTTATAAACGTGAGAATTTTTGGTGGACACAATGGGAGACGAATCAGAACACAGTGGTGGGTCAGGTCACGATACAGGCTCGGAGAGAGAAAGACCTGTGGAGTGGCTAGTCGATAGCGAGGAGGGTGCTAGAAGATTTTTAGAGGTGCCCCTTACCGCTGCCAGGGTGTTGAAGCTGAATAAGTATGGCTTAAAGTGTGTGGCAGGTCTTCAGGGTCACCAGGGTTTAAGTGGCATGAGGAAAGATCAGCTGAGGACTTTGATATTGGGTTTAGAAGGGAGAGACCTGGGTGGAGAGGCGACTGGGGGCCCCGGTACCCAGCCCCCCCTCCACTCTACCCCCGTCAATGGCAGCGTGGAATTCAATCACAGGGACCCTCTCCATTAAATGCACCTTCCCCTCCTTAAGGGTTGACTCCAGATTTTTTGTTTCGGCTTGAGATGGCCAAGGTTGAGGCTGCCGAGAGACAGGCTAGTGTGCAGGCTGAGGCTGCAGAGAGAACAGCTATACGAGAGGCTGAACTGCAGGCAGAGTCTACTAGGTATCGGGCTGACAGGGAGCTGGAGAGATCTCGAGTGGAGGTAGCAGGGCGAAATATTGGGGGAGGTAACAGACATCGGGACCAATCTTTGTCGCACCTGTTGAAGCTAGTCCCTGTATTTGATGAGTCGGGTGTCACCGAATTTTTCATGAGATTCGAGAAGAAGTGCCAGGAACACCAGTGGCCTGGGGAGAAGTGGGCAGCCCTTGTTTCCTCTGTCTGTGGCAACACGACACTAATGAAATAAAGCAGATCATTCTAGGACAACTGTAGCCTATCCCCCCATCCTGGCGAGCGCTAGCGAGCTGCAATGCCCCACGCAACCATTCTGCTAACGCCCGGAGGCGTCACAACATCCACACACACCCTTGGCCACGTGCATAGCTAAATCAGTGGGATATCGCCGCAGGAGAACTATGTCGCCCTGGGCATCCCTAGCCTTTAGCAAGCCCTCTGCTTACACCTGCCATTCTCGGCCATAGCATTAAGCTAATTCGGTCGGCGTCACAACCTTGGCCATGTGCACGGTCTGGCTCAGACTTGGGGACTGGCCGACGCACACAAGCACACCACCACACATCACTCTGGACATCTCAATCAACGTTGACACTTGTCTAACTGAATTGGACTCACCTGATTATGGTTGAATTAGGGCACGAGGTACCCTCGCAGCCCTGCCGACCCATTCATCGCGGGCACAACAAAAATGGACTATCTCGTTGGGGTCGGGCAGGAGAAGAATAAGCCTGTCCTGGGCATTCCTGCCCCCTTTATAACCTCGGTTTTCCCCTCCCCCATCACATTTTGAATTTGGTGCCAATGAAAAGACTGGACACTCCCTATGACCATGCCTACAACATGAACGCACACACACATGTACGCGTAACGGCGGCCTACCCACGCTCACAAGCAAGAACGCACACACGCACACATGTACGCGAGGCGACTAGCGGTACATAGGCCTATACCCGCGCACCGCTCACCTCTCACTCCTTCCTTCTTTCTCACAGCTGTTCCCTCGTCCCCGATTTTCCCGCGCTGGATAAATATAGCTAACCTGTTTATAGTATATAATCACAGTCACGGTCGGACCCGTGACATTCCCCCATACTAACATTGATTTTGCTCTGCTAAAATCACTCAGGTGTCATTCATAGTGTCTTCCATACTGTAGTGTGAGTCTAACCTGTCGCTGGTGCATTAAATGATTGCCCTTGAGTAGAAAAAACCCTCTGCATTTACGTTAACATTTCTACTGAAAGGGGAAAACTCCTGAGGTCTCATTCACGGCCAGCGACATAAACCTGGTGGTTAACCCACTTATTTTTACAGTGAAAACTAGTGGCTTTGCCCACTCATTTACAATGAACACACAATTAAGCTCAGCTAATGTCATGTAAAAAGAGATGTTGTGAGACACGGTTTAAATGAGGTATGTGAAGAGACAGTGTAAAAAGAAAGTCGGCTCAACTCTATGGACCGCTGGGTATAAACATTTGTTTTGACTTGATGAGGGATCCTTGGGCGTAGTTTCTTGAGGGCCAGGATTCCGGCTGTGGGTTCTCCAATCTCCCGACGAACGCCTGGCTGACTCAGTACCTGTATAAAATTTGGAAGCGGCAGAATAAAAGCGAACAAACAACATTTCATCCCCTCCCCTCCCGTATTACATAATAATTATGTAAACAATAAGTCAACAATAAGTAGCGTGATATTATCACGCTACTTATTGTTGACTCCCTCTATCATCAGTCTCCCCACTATTTAACCGACTTACGCCCCAGACCTCATTCAACGATGGCCTTCCCGAGTTTTCACCTGATGCTGGCTAGCAATATGCTTAGTTGCTATTCACCACAGCAGCCAGACTCTCCGCGAGCCTAAGCCACGCCCCTGGCGACATCTGGCACCACCACACACATCCCACACTTTTCCCAAGTTTAAGCAGGATCGAGCCTCCTCTGACGCTCTCTCTCTGTCTCCTTTAACTTTTCCTATGGTCTTCCCTTTCTATCTCAACCCTTGCTGCTACGCAATCCCTCACTTATTTAGTATTCGTCCTATCCAATGCTCGTCCCTCTCTCTCCCTCTTGTCAAGGAACAACAGATTTTTAAGAGAGGAATAGAACAATCAAAGAAAACAAACAAATCTCGCCCGACACACAACTGACCCATATAACTGAAACTGTCTAGATTTATGATACCAGAATAAGAGAAACAACAACGACTCGGCCAGTTTACAAACACTTCCCTCTATCCTTAAACGATCGATCACAGCACTTGCGTATGATGAACGAATTTAAAGGAAACTATTCACATGGCATAAAATCACTAGCGACAATCACAACAAAAATCAACAGAGATCAATTATAGACAAGCGAAAAAAAAATATGGGACACAATTACACCTCAATAGTGAATTGTAGAACTAAATATTATGAAACAATGTGGGGCGTGCGAGCGATGGGAAAAGGAATTCACTTGTTTACACAGGGAGGTCCACCCCGACGCTCCCAGGATGTGACTTGACCACGAGGGGAAAGAAAAAAATAAAATTTCCCGCGTGGGGTTACTTTTGTATGAACACAATTATACAACAAATCCTTCATTATCCGGTACATCTACATCAGAAACTGGTCTTGTATCACGGTCGCCACTTGTAATAGATCATGTCACGGTGCCAATTGTAATAGTAATCCTGTCACAGTGCCAATTGTAATAGTAATCCTGTCATGGTGCCACTTGTAATAGAAAAGATCACAAGATTAATAGGTTACTGTAACACTTGCCCATTATCTAGGAAATAAACGTATAATTGATAGTGTCGTTACTTTAGATCAAAAATAGACAATTATCCCTTGTGAAATTATGGCAACAAAAGTCCCAGAACATGCTATACATTTATATCTATACTGACTAGATGCAGTAATATATTTGAAAAGAAAATTGCAGTTCCCAGCTTGCGGGATAATAGAGTACACAGATTTATTGTAATGATAGGTATATATATATTGATAATAATTTTATTCTTAAAGTTAGTAAGAATTAAAGAAACAAACATTCCTACTAAAATGGTTTTATTGAATAGCGACACTGAAATTGCATTAATCAAAGAGACAATTTCATTCACACACTCAGCCACTCAATCTAACCCACTTATCTAATCCACTTACCTAAATACAATTACCCAGTATTATAACTACCCCTAAGATTACCCCAAATCATTATACTGATTACTGCTAGTCATACGAACTCTCACATCAACCAACCCTTTAGTCTGCTGTGATACTGATAACGTTGGCCAGCCCAGCAAATGACCGCATGATCGAATAAGGTACGAGATTTTCCCACACTCACAGTACCCGTCAATCACACTCATCTCTCTCTCTCTCTCTCACCTCCTCACATCAGTTACGTGACTCGCTAGACTAATGAGAGTTGCCTAATCAAAGGGTCTCAAAAAGGGCATTACGACAAGCCCTTCAAGCCGATAAGTTGTCACGGTCGGACCCGTGACAACTTGTTGCCATCTTTCCCCTTGACCTTGTAAGTAATGTTCTGGTCGAGAATATTTGGCGGAATTAATGGGATAGGGTAGTAGTCGTTCTTGAGGTAGTTTCGGAGTAATTCCAAAGATAATTTAATAGGGAGAATACCCAGTAGTTCTACAAACGGTGGTATTGATTCCCCATATAATTTCTGGTAATAGTTCCGGCCACCCTCGGGATATTTCTTCCCCATTTGAACTTAGGCTAGCTCTTATGGAATTCGCTAGTAACCGATGATTCCTTTCACATACAGCGTTCCCTTGTGAATAATACGGGGAGGTATGTTGAATCTGGTAACCCAAGGTATCCCCCAAGTGGTGCCAAATTTCATTATTAAATTCCTTTTCCCTATCACTCAGAATACAATCGGGAATGCCATACACAAAAATTACTTTCTCAAGGATAAACTTAGCTACGGTCTCAGCTTTCTTGTCCAGAATGGCACAAGCAATCGTGTACTTTGAAAAGACGTCAACACAGGTCAGGATGTACCTTTTGTTCGTCTATCTGGGCAGAGGTCCCATAATATCCACAGTTAGTTTTTTCCACGGTTTTCTGGCAGTAATGTGTCCGGGGTTTTGTTTGGGTCCTCGTCCGTCTTTCCCCCTCTGACACCCCAAACAAATTTGGATCACTTCTTTAACAACTTTGTCAGCTCGTTAGGTCCAGTACCTCTCATTAAACTGTTTCAAAACTCTGGACTGACCTAAATGAGCCCCCTTCCCTTCTTGTTCGTGGAAAATTTTAATCATGTGTTTAGCCTCAAGATAATCATACCACCAGATCCTTAGAGTCCCTCCAGGCTCCTTCAGAACATTTTAATTTATCCCCACCATTTGGTATCGGATAATTTTTTTTCTTTTGAGTGGGTTGGACGGGGGCTACCGGTAATCTGGACAAACCATCGGCATTGTTATATAGTTTTACCTGGTCGATGCCTAACGTCGAAAGTATATTCCTCTAGGATCCCTTTCCACCTAACAAACAATCCGTCTTCTGTTTTAATTTTTCTGAGCCACTGTAAACTATGGTGATCCGTGATTACTTCGAAATTAACTCCGGCTAAGTAAGAACGAAAATATTGTACAGCCCAGACTAAAGCCAGACATTCCTTTTTTGTAACTGTAATTCTTCTCGCCCTTATTGAGTGTCCTGCTGGCACATGCCACTATTCCTTCTTTTCCATCAACCTTCTTTGCCAAGATTGCCCCTAGCCCTTCGTCAGAGGCATCCGTGTACAATTGGAAAGGTTTGGTGAAATCAGGATGACAAACAATGGGGTTGGAGGTAAGTTGTTGTTTGAGGTGATCGAAAGCCATTTGACAGCTCTGATCCCAGTCAAATGTTCTCCCTTTCTCAAGTCACTTAGTCATAGGTCAGGCAATTTTTGAAAACTTAGGTATAAACTTCCGATAATAGGAGGCCATTCCCAAAAATGCTCTGATTCCTTTAACAGTGGTGGGAGGAGAAATCTCTGTGATAGCTTTTACTTTTAGGGGGTCAGGTTGGACACCTTTCTTAGAGACCACATGTCCTAAGTATGCTACTTTGCGGGCCCCTAATTGGCATTTGGAAGATTTCAATTTTAGTCCTGCTCTACGAATTCTCTCTAATGCTTCTTGTTGTCGGTTAATGTGTTCCTCGCAACTGTTCGAAAATATTATGATATCATCCAGGTAAGCTAGGCAAGTCTTCCAAGTTAATCCCATCAGTACTTCATCCATGACCCGAGTAAAATTGGCTGGTCCAATACAAACTTCAAAGGATAAACCTGTGAACTGGTAGAGTTTACCTTTGCCCGTGGCGAACGCGGTTTTCTCCTGGTCCTCCGACCTGACCGGTACTTGCCAGTCAGTACCCACTTTGTAGGTCTAGAGTAGAAAACCACGTTGACCCATTTAGTGATTCCAACGAATCATCAATGCGAGGTAGGGGTTGAGCATCTTTGATAGTAACATCATTAAGTTTTCTGTAATCCACACAGAACCGAGTAGACCCATCTTTTTTTTTTTACTAGGACTACCGGTGATGACCACGGACTGTATGATTCCACTACTATGCCTTGTTTAAGCATATCATCCACCTGTTCCTTCTCCTTCTGTCTCATGATTGGATTTTGTCGTGGATAGGGTGTCCTTGGGTATGTATTTCGTGTTTGTGTTGTGTTCGGGCTGATCCGTGATCCCCTTCATTTTGGGCGAATAAGTCTCTATATGCCCATAGTAATTCATGTAAAGTAGCGGCTTGGTCTGACGTCAAATGTTTCGGGATCTCAGGTTAGCTACTTGGTCCGTTAGTCCCAACCGTGGTGGGTTGTGTGGGTGAAACTTGTCCTAACCATCTTCCCTTTTGGTAATTGATCGTAGACTCTCTGAAGTTAGCCAGAACTAATTTCTCTGATCTGTAGTAATGAATGGAGATATTCGAGCTTCATTTTGTGCATCTGGTTAAAAAATCCCGGCAGTCATTCCGTGGTACCGGTATCTGGGAATTTCTATCATTCTCCATGTTTTAGGGGGAATAGACATTTGTTTTCGTGGTAGCTACTATCTGGGGCCGTAGTGTGGTCGTAGTATCTTTCGGGCCACACTGTATGGTTACCCCCAATTGACTCATTAGATCTATTCCCAGATATCCTTCTACTCCACTATTGGATTTTCCCGATAGGACACAAAAATCTATGGTGAATTTAATTCCCTTCCACTGTACCAGCAGGGTATTAGTTCTCCCTAACCCCTTACGGACGGGGATGATTGTAATTTCTACTACCTGTGTGGCGGGCATATTTACAATAAACGTGCTTCATTCCATGCTCTTTTTCATGCATAAACAAGAGGCAGAGCGTAATAAAATTATGTATTCGTGAATGGACGATAATAGAACTTTCCAATGACACCTGAATCATTCTTGTACGACCACGGGTTATCTTGCAACGATGTTGCAACACGAGGGCAAAAACCCTAAAATACGGTATTATCTTGAGTTTTTCCTTGTTCTCGCGAGACCAGGGGTGTGGAGGGTTGTGGTGGGGAGCTCAGTTACCTCGCTCGGTCCGTGCCGAGCGGTCAGAGCCCGCTTGTCGTCCTCCCAATTCGTGTACTCTCTCTCAGAGCCGATAATGTGCTCAACATCCCTTTCGACTATTGTCGGGCCCCGCGGGATAGGCCACTTTTCTCTCACTTGACATATGTCTGGATCCGTGGCTTGAGTGCTAAAATCGTCAATGGTTGCCTCCCCACTCCTGCCAACTGAATACTAGTTTGGTTTAGGGGTCCTAGCTCTCTCTGATTATTTCTCACAAAATTTTCCAAAATACAACTTCTATTGGCCCCTGTATCTATTAACATGTTTGCGGCTTTCCCACTGATCACTATTGTTTCGCAAGGCGTTTGTCTCTCTAAGATATTAACCTCGTCATATCGCCCTTCAATGAGAGGTTTAGAGGAAAATGTTCTCCTCCTTCTGGCATCGGGATCTTTGGTCGAGTCTCGGTTTCTCTGTACTCTACTGGAAGCATTCCCCCCTGGTTTGAGTTTGTCGCCATGGGAAGGGGTCGATCGTTTTGAGGTGTTGGTCTCGCGTTAAATCTGTTTGTCGGAGTTTGGGGACAGTTTGAACAGTTCCTAGCTAGGTGTCCGGTTTGTCTGCATATAAAGCATTGGATCATTGTTCTTTGATACCCTTTGTTTGGGTTTTCCTCTTCCCCTTTCTTTTTCTCCTCCTTTAACTCTCTGGCTTCCATCACCTTCTTAATTACATCCATGAGTTCCTTTGTGGTGGTCTTTTCATGTATGATACAATGCTTCCTAACAGGACATGCTTGAATCATAATCTCTCTTATTTCTGTCTCTTGACTCTCCTGGTCCATGTGAGGATAAGCAATTTTGACATTTGTTTTTCGTGATCTCCCAACTCAGTGTCCTCACATTTTGTCCATCTAGTTTCATGCTCTTTAGTTTGTCTCTGGCCTTTCTTGTGGAGGTTTCTCGGCGAAATTCTTCTATCAGAGCATTCCTAACTTCTGCCCATGACACTAGTCCCTCTAGGCATACCCTTACATCGTTCAGGGCCTTGCTAAGTGTGCCTTTCCATAGGCTATCTTCTTTTTATCTTCTCCCACATCAAGTAGAGTGAATTGACATTCTAATTGATCAATCCAAAACTCGATTTCTTCTTTCCCTTCTTCCCATAATCTAAATGGTAGTAATGTCGTCATTATGACTGGTTTGTTAGATAAATATACTCAATCCAAACAATTTGTCGAATCCCACCGCTTGCCACCAAAATTTAGTACTTATTTCTAAGTTTGCTACTAAGGTGGGAATAATTTAACAGTTGTTAAGAAGTTTGTATCCTTTATTTAACAAAACTTCCTGGTAGCATATATCCTCACAGCAATTGATTCTCTGTTCGGGCCGAAATGAGTTCAATCCATAAATTGAATATTACCGTCGACCCAATATAGATTGTAATTTGGAACTCTTAAATTCCCGTTACCACCTATTTGGGTACCCGTTATTCATGCATTGATTCACTCCGACTTCGATCCAAAGGCACGTCGCTATTTCAAAAGAATTAACAAAACTTTACTATGCCTCAATATGTCCTATAGTACGGTATGACCCCTCTAATCTAAACATCCCTAAACTTATAATCTATCTGTATATATATATCATATATTTGACTACGCCTCAATATGTCCAATCGTAGGACCTAGGCTTTAATCAAGTTAATCTAGACGTTTTGATATTTACATATTGTCTATTTATATCATATATCTCAAAACACATAAATAGGTGCCTGGAGGAAATTACTTAAATCTAACTCTGCTCCGGAGTGTCCCACACTCCTGATTCATATTTCACAAATGAAGTTATAAAATACAATTTACCTCCTATTTTATTTCACTTATAATAAATGTTCTACTCATATAGATCATTACATAATTCAATATATCCGATATGTCAACATTACCTTATTACAAAAATTTAACACTTGATCGCCTGGTATATCAGAACACTATTTCATTCAACATAAAATGACTACTTTCACTAATACAACACCCCTGGTAATAGTCGCCTCGACTTGTTACTTATGTCATGATTACAGGGTCGCTTAATCTGAGAACCGTATGCCGTACAATAGTCTCTCTAATCAAATAACGTTTCCTTTATATATAAGCAATATATTTCATCAAACGGACTAGTGTCCTTCTTGACTATTACTTCAGCTAGGTCTAACGGTCTAACCTATCACAAACATGATTAATTCCTATTTTTTATAAGTGGCACAACCCCGTTATCATTAATCATTATATAAACAGACTCCCGTATGATTCTTAGTAATCCCATTTACTTATTACCCTATAAGATCCTATCCTATTTATAGCTAAATGGCATGGAGCCTTCTCTAACATTAATAGCTATCTCTCTCAACAATGCATCCTTTTATTTATTCATGAGTCTATCAATTTCTCTTTCTTTTTGGTCTATAAGAAACATCTAATTTTAATTGGTTGGAACCACTGGGTATATCAAGCATTTTTCTCTCTTTCCTTTAATCTATTTCGGGCCCATTAAGGGTCCTTTAAAAAAGTCTGGGTTGTTTCTGGACAGTCTTCACCACCTCATAGCCGGCCAATATGTCTTCTGGAAGTCTTCACTCCCATCTACTACTTGTCGCCCCTCTTGAATTGCTTGGCTAATAGTGTGTAAGCTAGCAATATGACGACGAGCACCAGGATACTGATGGTGTATCTGGTTGGCAGTGGAAAGTTGTTGTAGGCCAGAGGTGGACGTTATTGGTGGGTGGTAAGCTAGCTGGTAGGCTGGAGCAGGTTTGGCCAAGCTCCCATCACTGTACAGGTGAGGGAGAGATAGAGAGTTGCTGGCAGTTTGGCCCAGTGGAGTCCGTGACGTGAGTGACGTCTGCAGCCCTTCCCCCTACCTTTATAGCTCCGCCTCATGGTGCGACGCGCTGTGATTGGTTGAGCCAGCTGCCTGGGCAGTACTACCTCTAGCCGCGTGCTTTGAAGGTTTCTTTCTCCCTCGTCGGGTCTTCTCTCTTCGTAATAAGTCCCAGGGAGATGGTTACAACGGTCTTGTAGTGGCTTACGGGAGTATGGGGCTTGCACTGATGTGATAGACCTATTGCAACTTGAAGGAACGGCCGGTGGAGGGAGCGAGAGCGATTTTAGCTCGGTCTTTACACGCTCCGACAACGGAAGCTCCTGATTGGCTGCCCGGGCGGCTGTGGCAGAGTTGTGGGAAATGTCAAACTCAGCTGATTTAAAGGGATGGTGATTTGCAGCGCGTTAATTGGTTGGCAGTATTCTTACATTAATACCCTTCCTAATCTGAATAATGTCGTCTAATAAATAGCCAGGAAGCAGAAAAGAAATGCGCAATTGTATCTTCAAAACTTTAATATCCCTACATTTTCCTAAGCTTAACCCCTTTTATACCGGCGACGTCTTTATAACAAATTTTGATACAGTTTAAAAAAGGACTCCAGCAATTAACCGGCTTCAAACTAACTCAATTAACCTCTTTTGCTACCAAACATCCTTCTTGTCTAAATATAGCAAGGACAAAACTATAAAGACATCACCGGTACAGAAGGGGTTAAGGGGTTAGTGCTTGTTTTTTGGGGGCTAGGCTTACTTTTTCATTTAATTATTTAATATTGAGTTTCCTCGTTAGACCTCCATCAAGCTTAAAAAATAACACCCCCTATACCCCCTTTCAAGATATAATGTTGTAAATTTTTCGGTAGAAAAATGTTCCGGCCGAAGGCCGATTCCTTCAAAAAGCACAGGCTCGCTATTGCTCCCCATGAAAATATCAACACCTAAATGGCACGAAAAGTCTTAATATTGACAAAGTAATGGGGCGAAAGGTTGATAGCTATAGTCTGACATTGATAGTCATTGATAGTTATTGATAGTCTGACATTGATAGTCATTGATAGTCTGACATTGATAGTTATTGATAGTCTGACATTGATAGTTATTGATAGTCTGACATTGATAGTCATTGATAGTCTGACATTGATAGTCATTGATAGTCTGACATTGATAGTCATTGATAGTCTGACATTGATAGTTATTGATAGTCTGACATTGACAGTTATTGATATTCTGACATTGATAGTCTGACATTGATAGTTATTGATAGTCTGACATTGATAGTTATTGATAGTCTGACATTGATAGTCATTGATAGTCTGACATTGATTGTCATTATTAGTCTGACATTGAGTCTATGATAGTCTAGCATTAAGTCATTGCTACTCTGACATTGATAGTCATTGATAGTCTAACATTGATAGTTATCGATAGCCTAGCATTGATAGTCTAGCATTAATAGCCATTAATAGTCTGACATTCATAGTTATTGATAGTCTGACATTGATAGTCATTGATAGTCTGACATTCATAGTCATTGATATTCTGATATTGATAATCTGACATTGATAGTCTGACATTGATAGTCATTGATAGTCTGAGATTGATAGTCATTGATATTTAAAATCATTGATAGTCATTGATAGTCATTGCTGTTAATTGATATTAATAAATATTGATAGTCATTGCTAGATATGGATATTGACATTGGACCAGTGTTTTACCAAGTTGGTATTGATATTGAATATTTTCATTTATTTTTAGAGCAATACCGGTATATATATTTAATTTAGAAAGGGCATTGATGGATTATGTGCTGGTGACAAGGGAAATATTGTGTAGACTGCTGGATGTGAATGTGATGAGAGGTGAGGCGGAGGGTATGTCAGATCATTACCTAGTGGAGGGAAAGCTAAGAGTTAAGAGTTGCAGGAGAATAAGAGACAAGCGTGAAGTAAGAGAGGTAATAAAAGTTAGTGAGTTAGAGAAGAGTGAAAAAGAGAGGGAGTACAAGGAAAGACTAAATGAAAAGTGGATGGAAGGGAGAGAAGTAGAGGTTGAATGGCAACAGTTTAAGGAAGGAGTGAAAGCAAGTGCAGAGGTAGTATGCGGCAAAAGGAAAGTAGGAGGCAGAGGTATCAGGAAGGGAAGCGAGTGGTGGAATGATACGGTGAGAAAGGCAGTTGAGGAGAAGAGACAGTGTTTTGAGAGGGTTTTACTGGATGGTAGTGTTGAGGTATGGGAGAGGTACAAGGATAAAAGGAGAGAGGCAAAACGGAAAATTAGAGAAGCGAAAAAAAAGGCAAACGAAAGGTGGGGCCAAAAGCTGAGTGAGAATTTTGAAGAACGAAAGAAGATGTTCTGGAAGGAGGTAAATAAAGTAAGGAAAGGAGGACAAAAGAGGGAAGAGTCAATGAAAGATGAAAATGGAGAATTACTAGTGGAACCAGTTGAAGTGAGGAAAAGATATGCCGAGTATTTTGAATCTTTGTTAAATACAAGAGATGGAAGAGAAGCAGTGATTGAAGCAGAGGTGGATGGAGATAGGTTACCCCGGCCACCCAGGTGGCAGGGAATGAATGAAAGGATTGAGGAAAATGAGGTGAAAGAAGCAGTGAAACAAATGAGAGCAGGAAAAGCAGAAGGTTTGGATGGTATTGCTGTGGAGTGTATAAAGAAGGGTGGAAATGTGATAATAGATTGGTTGGTGAGACTTTTCAATGTGTGCTTTGCTGTGTCAATGGTACCAATAGACTGGAAGAGTGCATGTATTGTGCCGTTGTACAAGGGGAAGGAAGATCGGCAGGAGTGTTCAAGTTATAGAGGTATTAGTTTATTGTCAGTGGTTGGAAAGCTGTATGGCAGGGTGTTGATAAAGAGGATAATAAAGTGTACGGAAGTTGCAATAGGAGAAGAACAGTGCGGTTTTAGGCTGGGAAGAGGGTGCGTGGATCAGATGTTTGCAGTAAGACAGTTATGCGAGAAGTATTTAGAGAAGCATAAGGAGATATTTTGGGCTTTTATGGACTTGGAAAAAGCGTATGATCGTGTGGACCGTGAAGCAATGTGGAAGGTGTTAAGGATTTATGAAATAGGAGGAAATTTGTTAGAAGCAGTTAAGAGTTTTATGAAGGGAGCAGAGCATGTGTGAGAGTAGGAAATGGTGAGTTGAGTGAATGGTTTGAGGTAAAGGTAGGTTTGCGACAGGGTTGTGTAATGTCACCATGGCTGTTTAATATGTTTATGGATGGTGTGGTGAGGGAGGTGAAAAGGAGAACTATGGGAAGAGGATTGGGTTTAGTAGGAAAGAATGGTAGAGATTGGGAGTTGAATCAGTTGCTGTTTGCTGATGACACAGCATTGGTGGCGGATTCTGATGAGAAACTGCAGCGGGTAGTCAAAGAGTTTGGTGTGGTTTGTGGAAGGAGGAAACTGAAGGTGAACGTCAATAAAAGTAAAGTAATGGTGTGTAATAGGGGAGAGCATAGGGTGAATCTAGATGTGAGGCTGGATGGGGAAATATTGGAACAAGTAGAGTGTTTTAAATATCTAGGAGGAACAATAAGCAGGAGTGGATGTATGGAAGTGGAGGTAAAACAGAGAGTGTGTGAAGGAAGGAATGTTTTCGGAGCAATGGGAAGTATGTGGAAGACGAGAAATCTCGGAGTGAAAGTAAAAAGTGCACTGTATCAAGGAATTGTTGTGCCAACAGTGATGTATGGGGCTGAGACATGGGCTCTGAAGAAAAAGGAGAAAAGATGGCTGGATGTGATGGAGATGAGCTGCTTGAGGAGTATGTGTGGAGTTACTCGTAGAGACAGATTGAGGAATGAAGATATACGTAGGAGAGTGGGGCAGCAGGAACATTTGTCAGCCAGAGTGGACAGAAGGGTGCTGAGCTGGTATGGTCATGTTGAACGAATGGGAGATGAAAGGCTTACAAAGAGAATATGTGAGTCAGGTACAAGGGGAGATAGAAGGGCAGGAAGACCCCCATTGAGATGGAGAGACTGTGTAAGAAAGGCTTTGGATTATAGAGGAATGATTATAGATCAGGCAGGGGAAGTGGTGGTGGACAGGAGTGAATGGAGAATGCTTGTGAATAGTTGAGTGAACACGTGGTCATTTGGAGTAAGGGGTCGGGCGCAAGTTGGACTAGATAATAGTCCATCAGGCGCCTGGCCCGGGGAGACGATTAATATGAAGGGTGTGCCTGGAAGTGTGGTGGGAGGGCTTGTGGCTTTGGCTCCGCTGC
Organism: Paralithodes platypus; assembly: GCA_032716605.1. Lineage (NCBI taxonomy): Eukaryota > Metazoa > Arthropoda > Malacostraca > Decapoda > Lithodidae > Paralithodes > Paralithodes platypus. The sequence continues at coordinate 7,326,128 of CM064511.1, read as the reverse complement.
ATGTCTGCCTGCCGAGATCGGAACCTCTCCGGGTGGTCAGGGGCCGGGGGAGTGCGAGAGCGACCTTGGTAACCCTGGTCTCTGGGTCTTCTCCTGGGTGACCTGGATGTGTGAGAGTTTGTGTTTTTTATCTGTGTTTATTTTTTGTTTGATGTTGTTTTTGTGTTTTCCCTGTTCTTGCTCTGTCTTAAGTCGGCTACCCCCAAAATGGGGATTGGGCCGGAGCATATAGATAGATAGATAGATAGATAGATAGATATTTAATTTAACCGCTAAAACCCATTCAAGCCAAACAAAACTCATATAAAAAACCTGTTTTGATCTAAAAATATATATATATATCTCCCCCATGCACTTCTTCAAGCAAATGTTGTACATTTGTTTGTATTATTAATATTATTATTCGTTTTATAATAAACAAAATTCCCGGTTAACCCACTGAGCCCCAGCTAGTTTAGAATAAATGTACCACCAGGGACCGGCAGGTTTTGAAAAAAAAAAAAAATCCAGAAACAATTGGGAATGGATTAGGAATGAAGGAAAACCCACAAAAAACCGATCCCCTAGGCCAGTGGTCTTCATTGCGCGGCTCGCGAGCCAGTGGCGGCTCGCAATGACCTGATTGACGGCTTGCAAGAGAGGAGAGAGAGAGAGAGAGAGAAATGAAAGTATTTATTTTTTTAATTGATATTAGTAAAGTCAAGAATGTCAATATAATTTAATTTTACTAAAGAATTTCAATAAAATAATTGTTACTAGTCGTGTTCTATAAATCTGTGGCTATGGAAACCCACACAAATATGTAATTTAGTTCCTATATATATATTTGTTTCTGATTATCCATATGGCTTATTTGCCTTATGGCTTATGCGGCTCTCACTCTGAATATGTCCTGAACTTTTGGCTCTCTTGAAAAAATTAGTGAATAACACTGCCCTAGGTCATTAAGGAGTCCTACGGTGCACCCGAAAGTCGGATTTACAAGAGGGGAAAATTGAAGGGAAAAACACCCAAAAACATGTTTTTGCACGCTCACGCGCACGGGGTTGGACTTTAAGAGTTTTCAACCATTGTCGTGGTTGCATGGGATACTTACACAGTTCTCATACAAATCTGAGCCCTCTAGGTGGCATAGGACCGGAGTAATTAACAGTGATGCAACGTATGTGACGCTGGGGTTGGCAGAAAAATACATTGCCGACGCAAACAGTGCATCGCTGGGGCTCAGTGGGTTAAAGGCCGATTCCACGGTCACTATCGCTCACCTTAATGTGTTTTTGTGTGTGTGTGTGTGTGTGTGTGTGTGTGTGTGTGTGTGTGTGTGTGTGTGTGGAGGGGACGGGAGACTAGGATTTATATTCTACATATGGTACAGGGAATATGTGTACCCATACCCAAGGTTATAGGACTATATATATATGTGTGTGTGTGTGTGTATATATGTTTATATGATGACAAATATAATAGCCAGAGCTAGGATTCGAACCTCTACAGGCAGGAGGTCTGCCACCATTACCACTGCGATGGCTAAAAGTAAGAAATCAGGTATTTCTACCTTTGTTTCTCCCCAACCAACCACACTCAAGTGGGGGACAGACAGTCTTTTAATCAAAATAAATAGATATTGACCCATGTAATCTTGGAGGGCCTTAACATGTTGCATGCAGTCGTTTGATAGGGTGAATATATCTGGACCATTATGCTTAGTCTAATTGAAATTGAGATTTTAAGAAATTCGCCCCATTAGTTTGGCGATTTTAATACCTTTTGTGACATTTAGGTGTTGACTTTACCTGGCGATCAAAAAAGATCCTGCAACGAATGTACCGGTACACATGTATCTCAAATAGGAGTCTTGGGGGTATTTAATACATTTTGATGGAGGGCTTGAGAGGAAACTAAAAAAGTAAATATATTAAACATTTATATATGCACAAATAAACAAATAAGCAAGATCCTCTTACTGTTAAGCAGACTATTGTAAGGATGAACATTACAGTACTAAAGGGGTTAATACAAAGATATAAAATATATACTGTTTTTTTATGATTATTCTGATAAGATAAGAGAGATGAGAGAGATATATGTAGGTATTAACGGATGGGGAAATATTAATATGCATTTCTTTCTGCCATGTGTTACCAATCTCAAAAGCCGTATTCATTATTACTGTTTTTACCTGTATTATACTTCTGTATGATGGCAAAAACACCGTAAATGAGTAATGCTGATATTTTATTTTATTTTTTATGACACCATTAAATATTTGGTAATATGTTGGAAATACTGCTGCCTCTCTTGCCACTGTATTTAAATTATTTACTTTTAACACTGTGTATTTGATATACTGTTTCTTCCCCTACACACACTGGTGCTGTGGTTGTATGGTGATGGTATAGGTAGCGCCAACGAACTTGACCATAATCTTGACCCCTTAAATGGTATACCTCGAAATAAATGAAAGCAATCGGGCTGACGTTTCTATTATTTGGGAAGAGTCCACCAGGAAACAGGTGTGGATATTTATAGCCAGTTTGCTCTAGGCCCTTTTGAGTTACAGAGAGGTCAGGGATCAAGATTATTGTCAAGTTCGTTGGCGCTACCTATAATGATGGTGATGGTGGTGGCTACATTATATTAAAACTGTTGTTTCTTCCTCTGCAAGTGTGTTGGTGTGAGTTGAGTGTGATGATGGTTAGAGTGGTAGTGGTGGTGTTGGTGGTGGTAGTGGCCATGTTACATTAACACAATTATTGGCTTTACTGCCCAGGAGGGTACCGGTACTTTCCTGTCATTTTCGCTCAATATACATCGCCCTACTGCCATATTTGTAGCCCTGAATTAATTTAAATATATCGCAATGTATAATTGAGGTTTAAAATTTCCTAAACAAATTCTAATTCATTCATTAATAGCTTGCCTGGCCTTGAAAAATTTGATCGGGACCTTCCTATTAACAACTAGTAGCGGGTCCCTCCCTAGTGTGTCATTACTCTCTCTCTTCCTCTTACAACATTTTTCACTTGATGTTTCCATGAAACAAATTGTTATTTTATCAGGAGCTGTGATTAGAAGACAATATGAATTATGGCCTGTAACATGAAAAGGAACCTCACATACGTACCTGGTATATTGCTGTCAAATCTATATGAAGAAGTGGACCTGTTTTCCTTGAATATGAGTTTCTATACCACATCTTGCTTGGGCACAGTCCCTCTCACAACCAATGCTTGTAGCAGACTAATAATAGTATAGGAGAGGAGCTTAAAAGCTTATGGAAAGGTCTGGCAACAAGCAGAGCAGTTTAGTGCTAGCAAGTCAGCCGGTAATGCTAAACGTATGGCTACATTGCCCCCAGCATGGGCCTTTTTTATAAAGGACTTAACCCCTTACGGACGGGGATATTTGTAACTTCTACTACCTGCCAGGCGGGCATATTTACCCTAAACGAGGTTCATTCCATGCTCTCTTTCATGCATAAACAAGAGCCAGAGCGTAATACAATTATGTATCCGTGAAAGGGCGATAATAGCGCTTTCCAATGACACCTGAATCATCCTTGTACGACCACGGGTTCACTTGCAACGATGTTGCAACACGAGTGCAAAAACCCTAAAATACGGTAAATTCCCGAGATTTCACCTTGCCTCGCGAGGCCAGGGAGGTGGAGGTGTGTGGTGGGTACCTCAGTTGCCTCGCTAGGCTCATGCCGAGCGGTCAGAGCCGGCCTGCGGTCCTGCCAACGCGTGGACTCTCTCTCAGAGCCAATAATGTGCTCAAAATCCCACCCGAATATTGTCGGGACCCGCTGGATCGGCCATGGTTCTCTCACTCGACATATGTTGAGACCCGCGGCTTGAGTGTTAATTATATAGTACATTACCCGCAGCGAAAAAGTTAAAAAAATAAAATCTTCAATTACAGGCAGTGTAGTGTGTACTGTGAGCATGTGAATGATGTGATCATGGCGGAGGTAGTGATGATGGTGGTAGTGGTTACATTACCGTATATCAAATCTGTTGTTATTTCCCCTACAGGAATTGTGAGTGTGTGTTGATGGCGGGGGTACTGGTGGTGGTTACATTACATTACATGTGTTGTTTCTTTCCCTACAGGCGTGGTGGTGTGTGTTGTGAGTGTGTGGTGATGGCGGGGGTAGGCCTATTGGTGGTGGTTACATTACAATAAATGTGTTGTTTCTTTCCCTACAGGCGTGGTGGTGTGTGTGATGATGGCGGGGGTACTGGTGGTGGTTACATTACATTAAATGTGTTGTTTCTTTTCCTACAGGTGTGGCGGTGTGTGTTGTGAGTGTGTGATGATGGCGGGGGTAGTTCCTTTGGTGGTGGTGGTGGCTCTTGGGACAGTCAGGGCCACTGCTGTCTCCAGGGACCACAACACTGCCTTCACATGGAGGACAGGTTAGTATCTTAACTTTAACATAATGTTATTTTTGATAGTAGGGAAACTTACACCGAGACAGTGTTCATATATTGTTTAAGGGTAATACAATGTAAATTCTGGGGCAAATAGCATAGTGAGGACATCCAAGCCTCGAGGAGAGCAGTAGAGATGGCTCCAATGTGGTTCTAGTGTCTGCAGAGTGACAAAGATTCAGTAGGGATCAAGGTTTTATTGCCATCATAGTTTGAAGCAGGTCATAATTTTCATATATAATATCAGAACTCAGGTGGTGTTGTAAGATAAGTCTCATTGATGTTGTGTGATGGAGACTTGTAGGCTGCAGGAGTGCCAGTCTTAGGCAAAGTTGCTTGGTGATTATCAGTCATAGACAAAGCAACAAGTGTTTCAATTGATGATATAACAGAAGGAGCAGATGTGAAGAAAACCTTTTTCTGACTGATTGTTCTACATAAAGTAGTAGTGGTGCCAGTCATAGACAAAGCACCTACATCAGTTGTAGATAATGTGCAGATATAGGTCAATGGTGAGAAAATGTTGAGGTCCAGTGATGCAGTAGTTTTGAAGTCCTCAGCGTGATTCAGGTCCACCGATCTCGGGGTAATGGTGGCAAAAGTGAATGGTGACAAGGGTAGTTCAACAAGGCGCTGTAACCAGGCGAGAGGCATAGAGAGGTCTGAGTGGTGCTTTATTACTCCAGAGAGGTTTATTATATGCTCCTTAGCACTCTCCCAGAGTGCATGATCTTTGATACCCAGGATAGATTCAAGAGTTATGGCGATAGAAGCTAACATGTATCGTGGCATACAAATTGCTCTATTATAACATATGTTGTTCTAGTTTTACTAAGTAAGACGTAGTTATGATGTGCTAGTCTAGAAATAAACAGTTAAATAATTAATATGCCTTTAACCTAATTGGTGCGAGAAGGTTGGTTTTAGAGCCTTTCTTTTTCACTCCATAAATTTGGAGATGTACGATGTTTGACCTGGCGATTAAAATTAAAACGGGCTGATATCATGTCTTATCAAGATTAAGATCGAAGGACCCAATTATATATCCTGTACATTTATGAAAATATCTGAGAGTAAAGAGAGGCTAGAGACACCAGTGGCACCAATATGGCGGAGGTTGGCCGATCTCTGTTACTATAGGGTCGTTAGTGGGGGAGAGACGATGCCGGAGGACATTTACATATATTTACATAGACACATTGACCACACAGGCCTTACATCTCGAGCGAGGTGGTCGGGACATAATGCTTGTTGAGATAGCTAAACTACCAAGGAAAGTGGAAGTAAAAGGTAGCACAGTTAATTAACAATATAACAGAAGAGAAAGAGAGAGAGAGAGCGAGAGAGAGAGAGAAGGGGGGAGAGGGAAAACATAACAGAGTGAGAGGAATAGTTGAAAAATAACAGTGGGCAGGTGAAAGAGGAACAGTTTGAGAGTGGAACAGTGTGAGAGAGTGGAACAGTGTGAGAGTAGAACAGTGTGAGAGAGTGGAACAGTGTGAGAGTAGAACAGTGTGAGAGAGTGGAACAGTGTGAGAGTAGAACATTGTGAGAGAGTGGAACAGTGTGAGAGAGTAGAACAGTGTGAGAGAGTGGAACAGTGTGAGAGAAAGGAACAGTGCGAGAGTGGAAAAGTGTGAGAGTGGAACAGTGTGAGAGAGTGGAACTGTGAGAGTGGAACAGTGTGAGAGAGTGGAACTGTGAGAGTGGAACAGTGTGAGAGAGTAGAACAGTGTGAGAGAGTGGAACAGTGTGAGAGAGTGGAACTGTGAGAGTGGAACAGTGTGAGAGAGTAGAACAGTGTGAGAGAAAGGAACAGTGCGAGAGTGGAAAAGTGTGAGAGAGTGGAACAGTGTGAGAGAGTGGAACTGTGAGAGTGGAACAGTGTGAGAGAGTGGAACTGTGAGAGTGGAACAGTGTGAGAGAGTAGAACAGTGTGAGAGAGTGGAACAGTGTGAGAGAGTGGAACAGTGTGAGAGAGTGAAACTGTGAGAGTGGAACTATGAGAGTGGAACAGTGTGAGAGAGTAGAACAGTGTGAGAGAGTGGAACAGTGTGAGAGAAAGGAACAGTGAGAGAGTGGAAAAGTGTGAGAGGGTGGAACAGTGTGAGAGAGTGGAACTGTGAGAGTGGAACAGTGTGAGAGAGTAGAACAGTGTGAGAGAAAGGAACAGTGCGAGAGTAGAAAAGTGTGAGAGAGTGGAACAGTGTGAGAGAGTGGAACTGTGAGAGTGGAACAGTGTGAGAGAGTGGAACTGTGAGAGTGGAACAGTGTGAGAGAGTAGAACATGTGTGAGAGAGTGGAACAGTGTGAGAGAGTGGAACAGTGTGAGTGGAACAGTGTGAGAGAGTGGAACTGTGAGAGTGGAACAGTGTGAGAGAGTAGAACAGTGTGAGAGAGTGGAACAGTGTGAGAGTGGAACAGTGTGAGAGAGTAGAACAGTGTGAGAGAGTGGAACAGTGTGATAAAGTGTGAGAGAGTGGAACTGTGAGAGTGGAAAAGTGTGAGAGAGTGGAATAGTGTGAGAGAGTGGAACTGTGAGAGTGGAACAGTGTGAGAGAGTGGAACTGTGAGAGTGGAACAGTGTGAGAGAGTAGAACAGTGTGAGTGAGTGGAACAGTGTGAGAGTGGAACAGTGTGAGAGAGTAGAACAGTGTGAGAGAGTGGAACAGTGTGATAAAGTGTGAGAGAGTGGAACTGTGAGAGTGGAACAGTGTGAGAGAGTGGAACTGTGAGAGTGGAACAGTACAAAGTACAAAGGAGTACAAAGGAGTACAAAGGAAATCAAGCAACAACATGTTTAGTGACCCTTCTAGGTTGCTTGTCCTCCAAAACACTGAGGATCAAGTGTCCAAACAGTGGTTTAGAGTGGGTAAGGGAACATTGGAGTACAAAGGAGTACAAAGGAAATCAAGCAACAACAGATCTAGTGACCCTTCTAGGCTGCTTGTCCTCCAAAACACTGAGGATCAAGTGTCCAAACAGTGGTTTAGAGTGGGTAAGGGAACATTGGAAAGGGAACTACTGCCCTGCCACTAACGTGGCAGGACTAGGAAGTTAGTAGGGGACATATGGGTTAGTAACTGAGGGGAGGATAAAGTTATTCATTTACAAACGCAGTCAGTCGCGGGTTTGATGCGAGATATTTGTCTAGGCGGAATTTAAATGAATCAACGGTGCTGCAGTCTATAACATCTCGGGGAAGCCCATTCCACAAGTTGACAACTCGATTGAAGAAGAAATTCTTAGATTCGTGCGAGTTAAAAGATTTACCAATAATTTTGCAACCGTTTCCCCGCGTGTAATTAGATTGGTCGATAGTGAAGTACTTACTACAGTTCATATTGTTGATGCCTTTGATGATTTTGAACACTTGAATTAAGTCGCCTCTTAATCTGCGCTGGGTTAAAGGAAATAGATTTAATTCTCTAAGACGCTCTTCGTATGGTTTGTTCTTTAGGCTAGGTATCATTTTGGTAACTCTACGTTGAACTCGTTCTAGCTTGTTTATATCTTTTTGGTAATAAGGGCACCAGGATTGAACGCAGTATTCCAGAAGAGGGCGGACTAAGGAATTGTAAAGGGTTAGGATAACTTCTTTGGATTTATGCTCAAATGACCTGCCTATAAAGCCAATTATTTTGTTTGCCTTCTTAACAACTTCTGAACATTGTTGACTCGGTTTTAGGTTACTCGATATTGTTACTCCCAGATCAGTTTCTCTGTTTACATTCTTAAGCTGAGTGCCATTCATCGAATAGTTTGCTTTCTCATTTAGGTATCCGACATGTAGTACTTTACATTTATCCGCATTGAAACTCATTTGCCAAATTTGGGCCCAACATGACAATTTATCTAGATTGTGTTGCATATCGTCAACTTGTTCTTTTGAGAGTACGCTATTTGCAATTTTTGTATCGTCAGCAAATTTTGAGATTGTGCAGGTGAGACCCTCATCTATGTCGTTGATGTAAATTAGAAAGAGAATTGGTCCTAGTACCGATCCCTGGGGCACCCCGCTGAGTCCCACATTGGTCCATTTAGATGCCTTACCGTTTATGACTACCCTTTGCTTTCTGTTGCTGAGCCAATTTTCTATCCATTTCAACACACCGTCTTGTATTCCATGCGCTTTTAGTTTTAGCAGTAAACGTTTGTGGGGAACTTTGTCAAAGGCCTTTTGAAAATCAAGGTATATAATATCTACAGCTTTACTCTCATCGTAGAGGTTGAGGATATCGTGGAAGAAGTCTAAGAGGTTTGTTAAGGGGAGCGTCCGGGAGCGTCAGGCTTTTACTCTAGAACGTGTCAGTGGATTTTGTCTGTATTTCATAAGATTTTGTACACGTATAGGGGACCTAACAACTAAGAAATTTCCAAAATTTTAATTCTCTAGGACAATTATTTTTTGAGTTAGGTGTGTAAATTTATGACTTTTTGTAAAATCAAAATCTCATTTAAATGTTGTTGCTTGATTGTTTTAATGCATTGGGGGTACTAACAATAGGTGTAGTTTCAATTGTACGTTGATACTTTTTCCATTTTGTATCTAATTGTAGAATTAGGGCATTTACAATTAGGTACAAATTAGGTGACAAATGTCTCGGGGTGCTGTGTCGAAATGGGAAAGAAATAAAAACAAATGGCGACGTGGAGTTGTAGAGAATTTCATGCCCTTTCCAATGACACCAGAAACATTGTTGTAGCATGTTTGGTTACGTCAGAACTGCGCCGACAAGTGTACTTTCTTACGTGAGGTACTAAGGCACGAGAGCTGTTGCAAGCCAGCCGGCCAGCCGCACCCTACCTCTCTCGCGGCTTGGACCACACTGCTCTTTCTCCTCCACCACCACCACACCCTTCGTTGTTACCCGGGTTGAGTACCAGATACTGTTAGGCAAAATATCTAAGAACGTCATATTTTCACCAAAAATTCATGGTTTTATTTTTATTTTTTGCAGATCCGAAACCCATAATGCATTTTCTACGCGTCTGCGCGACCCGCGACCCGCGGAAACTTTAAACTAGCCCAGAAATAACATGCTTCCAGACGGAATATTGCCTCAGGATTTTAACTGAAGACAGAGGGATGGGTGATGATGCCATATATCGGGTTGCGCAATATTGCCGTTTTGAGCACTATTACGAGTATGAGCCGGACGCTCCCCTTAAACAGGAACGTTTTTTACGAAAGCCGTGTTGAGTATCTTTAAGTATGTTATTTTCCTCTAAGTGATTTACGAGTCTGTCTCGTATGACCGTTTCTAGCATTTTACATACAACTGAGGTTAAGCTAATTGGACGATAGTTACTGGGTAGGGATTTGCTGCCTTTTTTGAATATCGGTGTTACGTTGGCTAGCTTCCACTGATCAGGCATAGTTCCAGACTGCAAGGATTTATTGAATAGTAATGTCAGTGGTTTGGAGAGCTCATTCTTAGCTTCCTTTAGAACTCTAGGCGAGATTGTATCAGGTCCTGGCGTTTTATTTACCTTGAGTTTATCTAAACAATTCAATACTTCTCTCTCTGTAACGGTGATATTGCTTAGAACTCTGAATTATCAATCTGAATCGGCGATGGTGTAGGGATATCACTGAGGTCTTCTGTTGTAAAAACTGATGCAAAGAAGGTATTGAGGGCATTACTCATTTGTACTTCGTCTTTGGTGTATTCTCCTTTTTCATCGACTAACGGTCCAACAGTTGAAGTAACTACTTTTTTCTTTCTGATATAAACTATAGAATTCTTTCGGGTTTGTTTTACTTTGATTCGCAATATGTAACTCTAAGGTCTTTTTACTTTGCTTAATTAACTTTTTGGCTTTGCGTCGTAGCTCTACAAATTTCACCCGTTCTTCGTCATTTTGTGAGGATTTTAATCTATCATTAGCAAATTTTTTAGCAAGCAGGCAGTTTGAAATATCTTTATTCCACCATTTGGGCTTATTATTATGGCCTGGACGCCATATTTTCGATGGTATGCAGTCTTGCGCTGCTTTTAGGTAAGTGGTTTCGAATAACTTCCAAGATGTATTTATGTCGTTATTGTTAATTAAAAAGCTCCAGTCAGTTTCTTTAAACATAGCTCTAAGTTTATGGAAGTTTGCTTTCTTGAAATTAGGGACTTTTTCGATGCTACTATTTGGTTCGTTACTAGTAAACTTTAAAGTGAAAGTTATCGTACGATGGTCGCTGTTACTGAATTCATCACCAACATTCAAATTCTCTATCAATTCTTCTTTTGTTGCAAGTACAATGTCAAGAACGTTATTACCACGGGTCGGCATTCGAACAAATTGATAAAGCGAACTCTCTTGCAAGTTCGTATACAAGTCATGTCCGGAGTGTGAAGTAAGAGTATCGCCCCACTTGGTCACAGGTAAATTAAAGTCGCCAAAAATTACGGTATCTTGTGAGTTACTTACATCTGCAATTTGTTCGTAAATTTCTCGGTCAGTTTGCACTGATTGAGCTGGAGGTCTGTATATTAACGCAAGTATTATTTTTGTACCTTTATTATTCTTTATTAGCACAAAAGATATGTCGACGTTCACAATTTGAGGTTTTGACACGAGGGTCGGGTTAAGACTTTCTTTGATATAAAATAAACGCCACCTCCATTTTTATTTATTCGGCTGTTCTCAAACATTACATAACCGGGAAGTGAATACTCTGCTAAAAAGTCTCTATCTTGTGTATTGAGCCAAGATTCTGTTATGCCAATCACATCATAATTTTCTGTAAACACTAGTTCCTCTAAATCTGAAAATTTATTGCGTATGCTACGAGCGTTTGCATAGAAAACCTTTAAAGTTGCGGTTTTAGAACTCGCAGATCGTTCTTTCATCGAATTTTTGGTTCTGGTCGGATCTACATTTACATTCATAGCTGTCCTCGGTCCTCGGTCGTTATCCCTGACGGTTTTGAATTTGGGTCGTGTTGGTGGAGCTTTATCCAAATTCGCGGTTCTTAACGGATTAGTATTTAATTCCTTTGTAGATTGCCGTCCTCGCTGTCTTCGGTCCTCCTTCCTGGTTGTCCTGTGCTGAGTCGATTTCTTCTCCGAAAATCCTTCACCGCATCGTTGAGAAGACGCCCAAAACGCGCTGCTCCCACCTGGTTCAGATGAACTCCATCGTCCGAAAACAAATAGTCATCGTAGTAGAACAGTGTGAGAGAGGAACAGTGTGAGAGAGTGGAACAGTGTGAGAGTGGAACAGTGTGAGAGTGGAACAGTGTGAGAGAGTGGAACAGTGTGAGAGAGTGGAACAGTGTGAGAGAAAGGAACAGTGCGAGAGTGGAAAAGTGTGAGAGAGTAGAACAGTGTGAGAGTAGAACAGTGCGAGAGTGGAACAGTGTGAGAGAGTAGAAAAGTGTGAGAGTAGAACAGTGTGAGAAAGTGGAACAGTGTGAGAGAAATGAACAGTGTGAGAGTGGAACAGTGTGAGAGAGGAACAGTGTGAGAGTGGAACAGTGAGACAGGGGAACAGTGTGAGAGAGGAACAGTGTGAGAGTGGAACAGTGTGAGAGTGGAACAGTGTGAGAGAGTAGAACAGTGTGAGAGAGTGGAACAGTGTGAGAGAGTGGAACAGTGTGAGAGAGTGGAACAGTGTGAGAGTGGAACAGTGTGAGAGAAAGGAACAGTGCGAGATTGGAAAAGTGTGAGAGAGTGGAACTGTGAGAGTGGAACAGTGTGAGAGAGAACAATGTGAGAGTGAAACAGTGTGAGAGAGTGGAACAGTGTGAGAGAGTGGACAAGTGTGAGAGAGTGGAACTGTTAGAGTGGAACAGTGTGAGAGAGAACAGTGCGAGAGAGTGGAACAGTGTGAGAGAGTGGAACAGTGTGAGAGAGTGGAAGTGTGAGTGGAACAGTGTGAGAGAGTGGAACAGTGTGAGAGAGATGAATAGTGTGAGAGTGGAACAGTGTGAGAGAGTGGAACAGTGTGAGAGAGTGGTACAGTGTGATAGTGGAACAGTATCATAGGCCCTTCTTAAACTGGATAAAATCATCTAATTGTATCCAGAATCCAAGATAAAAACGTGTAATGGTGCTAAAGGGGTTAATGGTAGTATTAACAGCTTAATTACTTTAGTCTTTTTTAGTAGTGAGGCGTTAAGGGTCGTGATTTCTTGCCTGCCTATGCTGAACAGGGTATAATATACAAGGTACAGTTGGCCAAATAAGTCGTGTCACCGCTGTCATTGCGTTTGTCTCTCTGTATGCTATATTTTTATGTCTGTCAGATGTTAAATATGGTATGCATAGATAGGAACATGTTTGAATATCTCACTCAAACCGATGAATTAATGCTTAGATAGTGATGATACCCCTTCAGCACGATGGCGCAATCCTCATCTTATTCTGATTACCGTTAGACGATTTCTTTAGCTTATAAACTACCTCTTACTAAGGCTGCGTTTACACCAAGCGAATCGAATCGATTCAATTCATGAAGAATCAACACGATTCATGAATCGTGTTGATTCGCCACACTAGTTTCATGTAACCGTTTACACCAGGCGAATCGAGTCAATTCAAATCATGCCGATTCATGGCGATTCAGAGTCAATGATTGGTTTGGACCCATTTTTTCATCATTCAAGGCGAGTCAGCCGAGGAGTAAGCACCATGCTAGTGGACGTCCTCATCAATTTAGTATGGGAACGACGTGCTATATACATGATATATATGAATGGGAGGGAGGAGGAGGGTGTTAGAAAAAATACCATAGGCTACATCTATATAAAGCAATGTTATTATGTCACATGTGTATGGGTTTGCAGCACAAGGCACATGTGAACAATGAACACCCTGAACGTAGGTATAAAGGCACATTATTGTAGAGAATATACTAAAATAATATCAAGGGAGGGAAATATCCCGCGTGTGGCACGGTCTTTAAACTAGTTTGAATTCCTTGGCCTCCCTCATCATTATTTCGGTATATTCTTTACAATAATATTCTTAACACCTACGTTCAGGGTGCTCATTGTTCACATGTGCCTTGTACTGCAAACCTATACACATGTGACATAACAACATTGCTTTATATGGGAGATATATGGTATATGATCTAACATCCTCCTCTGTCCTCCCCTTACCCGCCACTGTTTCGTTGCTAATACTTATGTAACATTTAGGTTTGTGTTTACTAAAAAGGTAAATACAATTTATTTTACTGTTTAACACTGAAGTCTGTTGTTTTTAGCATCATTGTATATAATTTAGCTATTCGCTACAAGAAAGCACCAACTGGAACAAGTTATAAGACAGTTGCCAAACGGGAATTTCTTTTCTCCCGTGACTTCGAGTATAGTAGACGTTTTTTAATGACTACACTTACCTTAGGAAAATGGCCAGCCTTTCTTCAGGTCGAATTGCAAGTCGGTAATTGGTATTCTGCTTCCTAATGGAGGACCCAATCAACTCCACCAACATCTTAAATTGTTCTGTGGTTATCCTAAAGAAATCATAAAACTTCTCCGGATTATTGAGCAAATCTGGGAACAAATGTCCAAAGCTCCCAAATTCAGGTCTTATAGAATTAATGTCATGCACCCATATTCGTTGCCGACGCCTACGCCTACGCTGCCTCAGCCACAGCAACACTTCTATTTCTGCAACAGACAATACGTCCATACTCCTCGAAGGCTGCCTTGGTACTGAATGATGAGTGTTGATCAGACTCAGTCGGTTGGAACTATGTTGATTCATAATGATTCGAGTCAAATGATTCTTCATGAATTGAATCGATTCGATTCGCTTGGTGTAAACGCAGCCAAGACTCTGAGATAAATAGGATGTTTAATGTTTAGCCCCATTAGTTTTCAGATGTTATGACGTTCGCCCCATTAGTGTGTTGATTTTTAAACCTTTCATCCAATTTATATATCAATATCAAGACTTTTCGTGCCATTTACTGTAGGTGTCTATATTTGCTGGCGAGCGATAGCGAACCTGTAATTTTAAGAGAAACCAGCTTCGGCCGGGACATTTTTCTATCGAAAAATTAACAAATTTATCTTGAAGGGGAGTCTAGGGAGTGTTTTTTTTTTAAGCTTGATGGAGGTCTAGGGACGAAACTAAAAGAAATAGTAAACGTATAGAATGGGTAGCGTATAGAATGGGTAGCGTATAGAATGGGTAGCGTATAGAATGGGTAGCGTATAGAATGGGTAGCGTATAGAATGGGTAGCGTATAGAATGGGTAGCGTATAGAATGGGTAGCGTATATAATGGGTAGCGTATAGAATGGGTAGCGTATAGAATGGGTAGCGTATAGAATAGGTGTACAAAGGGTCTGTATTATACTCTTCTGGGGGGGGGCGGTAAGTATGTGTTAATTTATGTATCTTGTTGTTATTATTATAGTGTCTTCCTTAGACCTCCATCAACCTGAGAAAAATAAAGCAAGACCCTCCTTCAAGATAAATGTGTACATTTTTCGATAGAAATATTTACCGGCCGAAGGCCGATTCCTCTTTAATTACAGGCTCGCTACCGCTCGGCAGGAAAAAAATCGACATTTAACCACTTTAGTACCGAGTTGTCCTTGTCATTATAATCTGAATATTATTAGACAATTTTATCCAGCTTAGGGAGGACGTGTAGCAAATAAAGGCTTCTAACTATCTCGATTATCCCTTTTAAATACCCCGGTTTCCTCATAAGCTGCATAAAATCCTCTAAATATAGCCGGAATAACACAAAATACATCCTCGGTAAGGAAGGGGTTAAATGGCATCAAAGGTCTTGCAATTGACAGACGTTGGGCTAAATTTCTTAAAATCGCCAAACTAACTGATCGAATGTCTTAACATTTCAAAACTAATGGAGCTGAACATGAGGGAAAAGGAAGTTCGAAAACAAAATCCCTTAAGTGAAATTATCCCCTTACCCATTCAGTACCGGTGACTTCATTTTCATTTTATTCTGCCAACTAATGTAAGATTTTCTTCAGCTTAGGAAGGACATCTACCAATAAAAAGGCTACATGATATCTCAATTAATGTATCCTTTTGCAATGTACAATATTTAGTTTCCTCCCTAGACCACTATCACGCTTAAAAAACGGACGCTAGACATTTCAACACCAGGTGCTCTCACCACACAACACCATGCCATCTCACCACAAGACCTTTTCTTCACCAGTCGGTCTCATCACCTTACCAGCTCAATACCAAGCTAATTCGATACCAAGTCATCTCAATACCACACGTTGCCACATCTACGGTCTTGCACATCGATCACGGGTACCCCCCCCCCCCCCCTCCCTCTCTCTCTCTCTCTCTCATCTATGCAGTAAAGATAGGGATACATATTGCTCTTTACCCACTACAGGGAAAAGTTGTCGTTTATTTTGACACACGCATAGGCCTATATATATATATATATATATATATATATATATACCGGTATATATATATATATATATATATATATATATATATATATATATATATATATATTATATATACTGTATATATATATTATATATATATATGCATATACAGTACCGGTAATGTGTGTTTTATATTTCAAATATATTTAGACGGCTTTGTACTGCTTAGGAAGGGTCATGTTAGCTAAGGTTCATTGAGATGGTTTGTAGCACTATAACTGATAGACGTCCTTTCTAATTTCAATAAGATCGCATAATAGTTAGTAAAATAAAATAATGCGACCGAACTATTTCATTCGGTACCGTATATTAAATCATTTAAGAAATTATATGGGTTTATGGTCTATTCGCCCACAAGTCTTTTCGCCCACACTAGTAATTTGTTCTCTCAAACAATGAAATTCGTTCGCCCACACCTTGAAGTTTGTTAGCCTCCCACACTCTAAAATGGCTTCTAAAGGATGCACATTTTGTGTATTATGTTGACGACAAAATGTTGTCCATTCATAATAAAATAATGCTATGAATAATTTGTGTTGTCTCATTTCCGGACTTAACTTAGTTTAAATATCTTTAGGTTAATTGATTAGCTTTTCATCATATTTATATTACTAACTCTGTGTAATGTTGAGGCTAAGCATTTTGTTTTAATCCACATTGTCTGACCCTTTCAGTATAATACTGTACTGTATATGAGAGAGAGAGAGAGAGAGAGAGAGAGAGAGAGAGAGAGAGAGAGATACAGTATATATAGCTCATATTCAAGGAGCAAATCATAAACAAATATATAATAATACTAGTGCAGCATTGTACAACTAGGAATGTCTTGTGTTTGATTGTGTGAGGAGACTAATGACGGGACCGATTAGAAGGTTAAGAGTAAGAGGAGAAGGTATAATAAGTATATAGGATTAACTCGGTCACCTTCCCCCGGCCACTTTTCTGGGCAACTATATTCTGGAATATCTAATGTTAAATTTGGAAGCTTCTAAATATTTATTATTATTAGAATGTAGATCATGGTCAATACATCATTCAAACTCAGTATAGTTGTCAATTATATACATAATAGCGCCTTATAGTGCTGCCACAAACATAACTGTCGATCGAAAATGTCTGGAAATAACTCTCATTTATGTATATAACAAACAACAAAGGACCTAATACAGATCCTAAGACTTAATAAAGATCCCTTCTGTAAAGTATATATTGATGTTATATTTTGTCTATTATCAGACGATATGAATAAGTTCAGGAAAGGCCTCCCATATTCAAAGAGTTAATTTCTTGCCTACATGTTTCAATACAATTACAAAATATACAGATTATTGAGAATGGTAACCAAGTAATCGTATGGCAATTACCAGGAAAGGGGCTGAATATGAACCACGTGCCAGGCAGACGACTTACTGTACCTGTGCACTGATTCCTGTATAGTCTACATTGTATGTCAACTACTATAACCTCAAAAGTCCTACATAATTATTATCAATCATAATTTATTGAAATACTAACAACAACATTTCTTATTCTCATTTTTGGATTTGAATGCTCAATACTCTTTCAATGTATGCGGTTTAGTTATCACGTTCCTTTTCGTTATGTGTTGACCAGTTGACAAGCAAAGTTTGTGAAATGTTTCACTCTCCTATCAGTATTACAACAATCAGTGTTCTTCAGAGCACTCTCAGTGCATACCCCCTCTCCTGCGGCGAGTGTGAGGCACCCGCCTTTCAACACAGTCCCACTCCTATTCTGTCCAGCTCTCTAACCCAAGAATTAGCAAATTGTCTCGGTTTTTCTTCTACCCAACAAACTCTCTCCCTTCATTAATCTTTCCTTCATACTATGAATTTGACTGCTTTATAGTCCGTGTGTCCAGGCATTATGACCCCAACGTCCATTGAATTTGGCTCTCTGTCACTTTTTGCAGCCTGCCGTGTCACCTCCATACACACATAAGAAAAAATACTTATTGAAACGTGTTGCTGTCTTCCAAGTTTTATTGATCTGTAGTATGACAAAAAAAATGGTGATAGGTTGTCCGGTCATATAGTTATTTCATATGAATTGTATATCATTAATTTTGTGTTTCTAATATCGTATATGTATTATAGATGTATACTTTCCAACCCATTTTGTTGTTATTTTAAGTCAACTTCAAATCGCTTAATAGTCAGATTAGTTTGAAGTTCGAGTTAGATGCACTGTATAAGAATGTGTACATTACAGTTGTAGCTTGTAAGGAAACAAGGCAATCTAGTAAATGTCTTTGATTATGAACAGGTTCTTAAAGTAGTTTATTATAGTTAAAAATAATACAAAAATAGGAGGTTAGGAGTTTAACGTAGACCTACTGCTATGTAATACATTGAAATCCGATAGTCAAAATTATGTGAAGTGCATATTTTTGTTCTTGTTTTATTATTATTATTATTATTATTTTTTTTGGTTTTTGTTTTTGTTTTTTGTTTTTTTTTGCTAGCATCATATGCAACGATCTGGGTGTCCATTATCTCTCGATATCTTCACCTGACCTAATCGACGAGTCGAGTAATATAGCCAAGTGAGATGAGTTCTAATATCTTAGTTCTACTGATGACTGAATTATACAGTATATGATTGATTGTAATTCCCCTGAAACAGTCCAAAAAAGAATAAACACAATTATATAGATATACTTGTCATGAAGGTACTTGTAAAGGGGTTTGCTTGCACTCATCAAAATAAGTAAATTTGGAGGGGATTGATAACAGACTTAAGGAAATAACTAACACATGCATGCTAAATTGTGTAAGGAAATTGAGTAATGCTAATCATATTATAGAACGTTTTGCTTGATACATATAAAAATAGATGTTTGCAATCACAAGTTAAACAAATTGTGCAAATAATTATACAAAAAAAACACAGAAATTCAAGTTTGGGAAGCTTGAAAAGTTAAATGAAAGGCAGAGTTAATTGACTAACTTAACAGATTAAATTATACAATGAACTTAACTTAACTAGTTAATTTAATGAGTTAATCGATCCAACTCTGTATAATATATATATATGAGAGAGAGAGAGAGCTAATGGGTAGATGAATTCACGATAATGAAAATACCAATAAACCTAACAAAACAATAACATAATTTAAGTTCCCAATCTTCAGATGAAATGATGAATAGCTTATCCGAGGTTTATGTCATGTATTTAAGATCTGATACATTTTATCGTAAACACAAATGAAACCAGATATACGAAGAAGGTATACAAGAAAGTACAAAGTAGCATGACAAAAATTATCCATAATATTATAATTCTTTCTAATCTTTCATATGAAGATAGGTTGAAGACATTATTAGGCTTACATTCGTTAGAGAGACGCAGAGTTAGAGGGGATATGATTATATATTATATATAGAGGTGTTCAAGTGGGTTAGTGGGAATTAATAAAGGGACATGAAAGGTGTACTAAAGCTCAGTGATTGCGAAAGAACTCGAACAAATAAGAACATAAGAAAATGAGAGTCTGCAGAAATCCGATTGGCCCACACAAGGCAGATCCCTCTCATACCCAACCCCTATTACAAGGCCTAATTATAGACCCTGCTCACTAATACCATGAGGGCCAACCTTACCAAAACGGTCATAGATCAGACAATGGGGGTCTGCAGAGCGCCGAATGGCCCACACCCGGCAGATCCCCGTCACACCCAACCCATCTCGTCCATATGCATATCTATTTTCTCCTTAAAGCTCTCTATCGTTCTTGATTCCACTATAGCATTTGGTAGCCTATTCCACATATCTACAACTCTGTTACCAAATCATTATTCGCCTCAATCTTTTCTGAAACGAAATGTATCTAATATGGGGAGCAGTCAAAAGTGGTGTCACCCAGGGATTTAGTTTACTATGCTGTAGGATACCATAATGCAATCATTCTCACCATGCCCGCCACACCCGTTGATTACTTTCGGCTGGAAAGCGAACTTTAAATAATTTTGTTAGATAAGAAAGAATATATAAAACAATTCATTAGGCATTCAAAATCCAAAGGAATAAAAGCAGCAAACCTTTGTTTTTATATTGTATTGTAAGGAAATTGTGTTATCCACGTGATGCATGTTTGTTTGAAGAAAGCATAGCACATTACATTTTAAGAGCGTAGTATATTCAACACTATTAACCACGGAATATTAACCCACTGAACCCCAGCGACGACAACGTGTCGTCGGCAATGTATGTAACGCTAAACCCCAGCGACGACAATGTGTCGTCACTGGTACTCCGGTCCCAATTTCTTCGGTCCTATGGCACCTAGAGGGCTCAGATTTGTATGGGAACTGTGTAAGTATCCCATGCAACCTTGGCGATGGTTGAAAACTCTCAAAGTCCAACCGCGTGCGCGTGAAAAAACCTGGTTTTTGGGTGTTTTTGCCTTCAATTTTTTCCTCTTCTAAAATCCGTTTTCGGGGGCTCCGTAGAACCAATTTTTGACCTTTTTGATCGTTTTTTTGTGGTTTTTCCTTCATTCCTAACCCATTCGCTATTGTTTCTGGAATAAACAAATATTTCAAATCCTGCCGGTCCCTGGTGGTACATTTATTTATAACTAGCTGGGGCTCAGTGGGTTAAGAATATCATACTAAAAAACTACTTGCCATAAATATCTAATTTGTTCTGTTGAAAAACAATATACTACATAATTATAAGGGCGCTCTTTTGCAAAATTAGTTTCTGTTAGTGTGGTGTGAGAGTACGGTACCGATCATTCATCTGAGAGAGGTGTGGATAATCGTAAAATTAGTCACACGACAAGGCCTATTTGCGTCATCTTCCAAAGGGCAATCATGTTCTAGCAATGACGCTAGAGGGGAACAGACTACACACTTGACAAAACAAACAAAAAACAAAAAAATATATATATAATTAAACGGTATATACAGTATACACTATACAATACATATATATATATATACTGTGTATATACAGTATATGTATATGTATATGTATATATATATATATATATATATATATAACAAAAAAGGTAAATTGGAAAGCGTCAGACCAGAATTCAGAAGAAATGACACTAAACCCCTTGCGAATACCTCTCGTGTGACTTAGCATTTGCTAAGTCGCTCCAGAGCTATTTCTGGAAATCTTCGATCGACAGTTATGATTGTGGCCGCACTATGAGGCGCTATTATGTATATAATTGACAACTATACTGAGTTTGAATTATATAATGACCATTATCAACATTCTAATAATAATATATATTTAGAAGCTTCCAAAATTAACATTAGATGTTCCAAAATAAGGTTGCCCAGAAAATTGGCTGGGGAAAAGTGACCAAGTTAATCCTCCATAATTATTATACCTTCTCCTCCTACTCGGTCACGTCATTAGTCTCCTCACACAATCAAACATAAGGCATTCCTAGTTGTACAATGCTTCACTAGTATTATTATATATATTTTTATGATTGGCTCCTTGACTATGAGCTATACAGTATATACTCTCTCTCTCTCTCTCTCTCTCTCTCTCTCTCTCTCTCTCTCTCTCTCTCTCTCTCTCTCTCTCTCTCTCTCTCTCTCTCATATGGAAGTCTTATATATACTGAATGGGTCAGACAATGTGGATTAAAACAAAATGCTTAGCCTCAACATTACACAGAGTTAGTAATATGAATATGATGAAAAGCTAACCAATTAATCTGAAGATATTTAAACTAAGTTAAGTCCGGAAATGAGATAACACAAATTATTCATAGCATTATTTTATTATGAATGGACAACATTTTGTCGTCAACATAATACACACAATTTGCATCCTTTAGAAGCCATTTCAGAGTGTGGGAAGCTAACGAACTTCAAAGTGCGGGCGAAAAGACTTCAAGGTGTGGACGAACAAACTTCATTGTTTGGGCGAGTAAATTCCTAGTGTGGGCGAAAAGATACGTGGGCGAAAAAACCTGTGGGCGAATAGACCGTAAACCCCTATCATAGCTTACATGATTTTATATACGGTCCTGAATGAAATAGTTTGGGCGCATTATTTTGTTTTACTAACTATTATGCGATCTTATTCAAATTAGGAAGGACGTCTATCAGTTATAGTGCTACAAACCATCTCAATGAACCTTAGCTAACATGACCCTGCCTAAGCAGTACAAAGCCGTCTAAATATATTTGCAATATAAAACACACATTACCGGTACTGCAATATACAATATATATATATATATATATGTATACAGGTATATATCATTTATAGTATATATATATATGTAATACGTGTAGGCCTATGTGTGTGTCATTATAAACGACAACGTTTCCCTGTTGTAGGTAGAGAACAATATGTATCCCTATCTTTACTGCATAGATGAGAGAGAGAGATAGCGAGAGAGAGAGAGAGGGGGGGGGGGGGGGGGAGGGGGTACCCGTGATCGCTGTACAGGACCGTAGATGTGGCAACGTGTGGTATTGAGATGCCTTGGTATCGAATTGGGTTGGTATTGAGCTGGTAAGGTGATGAGACCGACTGGTGAAGAAAAGGTCTTGTGGTGAGATGGCATGGTGTTGAGGTGACTCGTCTTGTTTGTGTGGTTAGAGCGCCTGGTGTTGAGATGTCCTGATGCCAACAAAACACCCTCAAAGACCCTCTTCAAGATTAATTTGTACAGTTTTCGATAGAAAAATTTCCCTCTTAAATTACAGGCTTTCCATTGGTCGCTTGGGAAAAAATCAACACCTTAATGACACGAAAAGTCTTAATATTGTCAAAGAAATTGGGCGAAAGAATTAAATCGCCAAATGAATGGGCCGAACGTCTTACAATCTGATAACTAATGGGGATAAACATGAGGAAGAAGGGGGACCAGAAAAACGACCCATCTCCCCTCAACCCCTTTAGTACATATTCTGGAAACTAATAATAGATGTTCTTCAGCTTAGGATGGACCTCTACCAATTAAAAGGCTACATGTTATCTCGATTAAGGGGGTAGTACTTCGTTTTTGGTCTATATATTTATGTATAAATATATTTTTGAGTTTCCTCACTAGACCTCAATCAAGCTTAGAAAAACATCCCCCTAAAGATAAATTTGTAAATTTTTCGGTAGAAAAATGTCCCGGCCGAAGGCCGATTCCTTCTAAAATTAGAGGCTCGCTATCGTTCGCCAGGAAAAAATCGACACCTAAATGGCACTAAAGGGTTTAATATTGACAACAAAATTAGGCGAAAGGTCTCAAAATCGCTAAACTAACGGAACTAACGTCTTAAAACCTGACAAACTAATATGTTAAACATGAGGGAGAAGGGGGTCCAGAAAAAGCGAGTAGTACCCCCTTAATCCTTTTAGCTGCATACAATGGTCTAACTATAGCTAAGATAACTATAGCTAACATAACATATAGAAGACGTCACTGTTACAGCAGGGCTTAAGGGGAGGCTGGCCGTTTGTTTGGTCTATTAATTCATTTAATCATATATTTTTTTTAGTTTCCTCCCTAGACCTTAATCAAGCTTAGAAAAAACACCCCCTAGACCCCCCCCCCCCCCTTCAAGATAAATTTGTACATTTTTCGGTAGAAAAATGTCCCGGCTGACCGCCGGTTCCTCTTAAAATTGCAGGCTCGCTATCGCTTGCCAGGAAATAATCGACACATAAATGGCATGAAAGGTCTTAACCTTCTCCGACATATGACGCAATTTTGAGCCTATTAGGGATACTTGAAAGCCTTTGTTACCATCAGGGGTATTTATAACCCTTTAGTTTAGTTACTTCAACCTCTGCAGTTGTCTTTGAGTTAGCTGTGGGCAGAAAACTAATTTTGGAGAGGTAATTATAAGAGTGAGAGAACTCTATTTCTTATTGCTAATCTGGCAACCTCTACGTCATATGAGTCTGAAAGGGTTAAAATTTACAACGAAATGGGGCAAAAGGTGTTAAAATTGCCAAAGTAATGGGCCGAACGTCTTATAATCTCAAAACTAGTGGGGCTAAACATTGGGGAGAAGGGGGTCCAGAAAAACGGTCTTTCTCCCCTTAACCTCTTGAGCACCATAAATTTAATGTCAGCATGTTCTGGTTACCATTAGACAATTTTCCTTACCGTATATATAATGAACCTCTCGGACTCAAAGGGGTAAACACTAACACAATAAACCCTCTCAATAACATAGACCCTTCATAAACACTAACACAATAAACCCTCTCAATAACATAGACCCTTCATAAACACTAACACAATAAACCCTCTCAATAACATAGACCCTTCATAAACACACTAACACAATAAACCCTCTCAATAACATAGACCCTTCATAAACACTAACACAATAAACCCTCTCAATAACATAGACCCTTCAAAACACTAACACAATAAACCCTCTCAATAACATAGACCCTTCATAAACACTAACACAATAAACCCTCTCAATAACATAGACCTTCATAAACACTAACACAATAAACCCTCTCAATAACATAGACCCTTCATAAACACTAACACAATAAACCCTCTCAATAACATAGACCCTTCATAAACACTAACACAATAAACCCTCTCAATAACATAGACCCTTCATAAACACTAACACAATAAACCCTCTCAATAACATAGACCCTTCATAAACACTAACACAATAAACCCTCTCAATAACATAGACCCTTCATAAACTGCATACAATCGTCTAATTATTGCCAGAATCAAAGGTAAAAAGGCGTCGCTGGTACACAATGGCTTAACCCCTTCGTTACCGGCAACGTTTTATTAATTTTAGTCTAGCTATATTTAGACGATTTTGTGCAGTTAAGGAAAGATCTGTGGTGGTAAAAAGCGTTGAGTGAGTACTATCGAAGCCTGTTAATTGCTGGAGGCCCTTTTTAAACTGAATGAAATCGTCGAATAGTGGCCCGATTAAAATTAAAAAGGCGTTGTGGTGCAGAAAGGGTTAATGGTATATTGATGATCATAAGCCCATCCTTAAGGGGAGATTTCTACTTGAGGGAGTTTTTCCTTGACCCATTTCTCCCTTGTGTATTAGCCCCCATTGCTTTGGAGATTTTAAGAAGTTCGACCCATTAGTTTGGCGATTTATAAGAATATTCGCCTCATTTACGTCAATGTTAATACCTTTTGTGCCATTTAGGTGTCGATTATATCTTCGCAAGCAAAAGTAGTGGAGCAGATAACTGCAAATTTCAGGAGAATCTTTCATTTCCGGAAACAAGCACCAAATTTGGCACACATACACCTTGGGGATTGCTCTTTTGATAAAACCCGTTAGCCACCTAAAAATTCAAGATGGCGGCCATTTTTCAAGATGGCCGCCATTGAATATACAGAAATATTGCATTTCGCAATAAAATCGCAAAGAATTGTCCTATTTGAATGATCTTGGTGTCAAATCATACATTTTTCACTATGTACAATCCGAATTTGGAACCATGGACTTACTCACTAGCTTCCTTGTACCATAATATCAGTCCCGGAATCCTAATATTCTGCTAAATTAGAGGTTCATGTTACGTCTGACTCGGCTAAAATGCATGGTAGTGTATATCGTAGTAGTGTTAGAGGTTTAGTATGTGTAGCATCTTCCTGTACAAGGCTTCCAAACTGGACATGACACGATGTGGTGGTGGTGGGGGGGGGGGGGGGGGACGTTGAGAGACTTGCAGCGGAAGGTGTAGAGTAGTAGCTCAACAGAGCGGATGTCAACGCACAGCCAGGGCACACTGGTGGCACCGCTGCTGTGAAACTCAGCATGGGGTTCAGTATCAGCTGAATAATTAGTTTAGTGTAGCTAAATAATTAGGTTAGTGTCCCAAATGCTGGCTAATAAGCCCCGCATCAGTTAGCTACTGTAGATTACATGTAGTTTAACATAGATGTTTAGTTAGATAGCTGCGCCTGAATTGACAGGGTGTGCCAGCGCGGGAGAGCCGAGCCAAGGGTAACGGGGCTTTACATTGCAAAGAGGGTACTGAACACACCAGCCACCATGAGGAGACAGAACGAGCACAAAGAGTGTTCCTTGAGAAAGTAGAAAAGCTCTCACAAGCCATGACAGATTATGTGCAATCCTTTCCAGGAGGAGAGTCGGGACCTGCTTTCGCTTGATACAAAGGATATTGCTCACCACACTGCCGCCGAGCTGATTGGCACGCACCTTGAGAAAGGCAAGGTCCGTTTCCAGGAGTTTATGAAGGGACTGGAAGGGGAAGAAGAATCCATCTTCTATGAACCAATCAAGAAGAACAGGGTTGACTTGTTCCGACAGGTACCAGCCTCTGTTGACTCTTCAAAGCAAAAAGGGCTGAAGGAAGACTGTCAACTGTTCTCCATGCTGTTCATATCATGCCAGAGCAGAGAGTGTGACTTGAAGGAGTTCTTCCGTCATGAGAACCAGTCACATCCTGCTGCTCTCAGTGATGGTGGAAAGCTCCACACCTGTCAGAAATCCCACCTCACTACCATTCTTCAGAGCCAAGTTACAACCCCTGAGGCAGAGCCAGACGCCGACACCATCATCATTGATGGTGCAGTGTTGGTGAACAGTCTGCCCCAACGGAGTTCAAAGACGTTCAAAGAGTACGCAATGCTCGATGTCCTTCCTAGAATACAAGCATACTCTACCAAGTACAAGAGAACAGACATTGTGTTTGATGTCTACCGGCCATCTAGTCTGAAAGCTGAAACTAGATCAAAGCGAGGATGCGGGGTGAGACGCAGGGTGACAGGGAAGGGCAAAATTCCCTCAAACTGGCAAAACTTCCTGAGAGTAAATTACAACAAAGCCGAGCTGTTCAACTTTCTGGCTGATAAGATTGCACGTGTGGCCACACCAAATGTGGTCATTGTGACCAAGGAAGAAGATGCTGTCAGCAACTGCACTATCAATTTGGCGGGGGTGGCACCGTGCAGTCATGAAGAAGCTGACATGCGGATCTTTGTGCATGCCTGGCATGCAACAGAAGCAGGCAGCAAAGTCATCATGGTCAAAGCCAGCGACACAGATGTTGTCGTCATCGCAGTCAGTGTTCTGCAGGCACTTCAGGAGCTAGGTCTGCAGCAGTTGTGGGTTGCCTTTGGCCCAGAACAGAACCTGAGGTGGTTTCCTGTACATGACTTGTGTTGCACTCTTGCAGAAAAGAGCAAAGGGATGCTCTTCTTCTTTGCCTTCACTGACTGCGATGTCGTTTCAGCATTCCGTGGCAAAGGGAAGAAGTCTGCTTGGCAAACCTGGGATGTTTGTGATGACGCTTCCGGTGTCTTTAGCAAACTCAGCCAGTAACCACCGGTAGTTGATGATGAAGACCTGGAGACCTTGGAGAAGTTCGTGGTCATGATGTACGACAGATCCAGCACAGCTGAAGGTGTCGATGATGCGAGGTTGGACATGTTTGCTCGGAAGCAGAGGCCGTCCGAAGCCATTCCTCCAACCCGAGCAGCACTGAAGCAGCATGTGAAGCGTGCTGCCTACCAGGCGGGCTGCATCTGGAGTCAGTCAACAGTATGTCAACCAGAAACGCAGACTCCTGCCAACGGGGGATGGACCAAGAAAGGAGATCTGTGGCAGATCGTTTGGACAGAGCTCCCACCCATTGCAGAGAGTTGCCAGCAGCTGACCAAATGTGGATGCAAGTCGGAATGCTGCGGTCAATGCAAATGCTACTGCTTTGGTCTGACCTGCACGGCACTGTGCAGCTGCAGATGCGAGGTTTAGAAGCGTTGTAGTATACTCATCCAGGCAGCAAGACAATAAGTGACAAACAAGTATAGGCCTACTGCCTACATGTACATCCAATAATATATCGGACTGATGGTGCCTATGATATGGGCACTTTTTACCCTAATTATGATTCCGGGACTGATATTATGGTACAAGGAAGCTAGTGAGTAAGTCCATGGTTCCAAATTCGGATTCTACATAGTGAAAAATGCATGATTTGACACCAAGATCATTCAAATAGGACAAGTCTCTGCGATTTTATTGCGAAATGCAATGTTTCTGTATATTCAATGGCGGCCATATTGAAAAATGGCCGCCATCTTGAATTTTTAGGTGGCTAACGGGTTTTATCAAAAGAGCAATCCCCAAGGAGTATGTGTGCCAATTTTGGTGCTTGTTTCCAGAAATGAACGATTATTCCAGTTATCTGCCCCACTATAGCGAGCGAGAGAAACCACAATGTTCTACCAAAAAATGTACAAAACTATCTTGAGAGGGGGTCTAGGGGATGAAATGTTAAACTTGATGGAGGTCTAGGGAACACAATAATAACCTTCCCTTACGCCAGTTAGAAAGGTAAATCACTATCAGTAAACCTAATGATCTTATATACCTTTTCTTACCCTTCACTTTATTACAGTGCATCAATGTCATACTAACCCTCACAGTATTTTAACCCCTTCAGCCCCATGACTCCTTGTTACCTTTGGTTCTGGCTAAAATTAGATGATTTTATGCAGTTTAACCCATAACTAGCGGCGCGCAACATAAGTCGAGTATAATAAATCTGGACTATCTGGCGGCGCTCGACATAGGTCGTGTGGCAATTTCAACACGTAATGTTGCTGAGAGAGAGAGACAAGTGGTGGCAGGAGAGTAGCGAGCGTATGACTGCTCCAGACCACCGCGGCGAACCTACTGACACGAATCCCACCTCCTCCCTCCCTCTCTCACTCGCTATATACGGAATTGTATGGGGAAAGTGCCGAATTACATGATTTTTGCACTCGCGTTGCGCGGTTGTTGCAAGAAAACTAGCCATCATAAAAGGATCGTTATGGTGTCATTGGAAAGCTCTGTTTATGCCCTTT
Organism: Paralithodes platypus; assembly: GCA_032716605.1. Classification (NCBI taxonomy): domain Eukaryota; kingdom Metazoa; phylum Arthropoda; class Malacostraca; order Decapoda; family Lithodidae; genus Paralithodes; species Paralithodes platypus. The sequence goes on along the minus strand of CM064511.1, from coordinate 7,297,466 downwards.
CAGGGATAGATACTTGTTTTACGCTCTGGGTCTTATTTAGGCATGAAAATGATCACGTAAACAGCCCTATTTTGGCTAAAAACACCCCGCTGGGCGGTACATATAAATAAACCGCTAGCCCGCTAATCTAGTGTTAAGAAGGACCTATGTTACTAAGAGGGTGTATTGAGATCGTATTTATCCATTGAAGTCGGATAGGTCGATTACAAACTAAAGAAAATCGTCTAATTGTAACACAAATATGACGAGAATTACGTAATGGTGGTGAAGTGGTTAAAACCATTATTTTCCTTATGTCTGGCTATTAAGAGACAATATCATTCAGATTTGTAAGGGTATGTGGCAGTCAGAGACTGAGACCATATATACCCTTTTAACTCCCACAGATCTTTCCTACGCTGTATGCAAATAATTCAGTGGTAGCCAGAATGAATTGGTGAAACACGGCATAATCCTCAAGGGGTTATATCCTTACTATATCTACTGTTGATCGTGGATGGCGTTGTTAAGCAAATATAGGCTCCCGAATCAGCTCAACAAACATCTGTGCCTCATTGCAAGCCACTTTTCACATGAATCGAACTCTACCCGCAGCTGTGAATACGCCTATTGATAGAGTACACTTTAAAACATCTATCTGTCTATCTCTATCTATCTATATACTCTGGCCCAATCCCCACTTTTCCTTTTTTTCTTTTTTTCTTTTGGGGGTGGCAAAACATCTAGGGTATAGGAATGGTATGAAAAATATATATAAGATCATTGGGTTTGAACATATTTATTTGAATAAGGTATATAAGATCATTGTGATTTGGAAAGGTATGTAAGATAAAGAATGCAATAACCTTCCCTTTGCCACGGAGCCTTTCTATTGTGTATATAATCGTCTACTGTAAGTAAGGAGAGTTTTATTTTTTCTTACCCCCTTCTCCCACTGGCTTAGCCCCATTATTTTTAGGATTCTCAGATGTTCGCCCCATTAGTTTAGCGATTTCTAGATCATAGCCAATATTAACACCTAAAGAGCGGCCTAGGCGGTAAATAATATGTAGCCACCAGCGGGGTGATTTTACCCAAAATAGGGCTGTTTACGTGATCATTTTCTTGCCTAAATAAGACCCAGAGCGTAAAACAAGTATCTATCCCTGAAAGGGCATAAACAGATCTTTCCAATGACACCACAACGATCCTTGTATGACCGCTAGTTTTCTTGCAACAACCGCGCAACACGAGTGCAAAAACCATGTAATTCGGTACTTTCCCCATACATTTCACTATGTAGCGAGTGTGAGAGGGTGGAGGAGGGTGGGATTCATGTCAGTTGGTCCGCCGCGGTGGTCTGGAGTAGTCATACGCTCGCTACTCTCCTGCCACCACTTGTCTCTCTCTCTCAGCAACATTACGTGCTGAAATTGTCACACGACTTATGGTGTGAGCCGCCACATAGTCCAAATTTCTTTCACTCGACATATGATGCGCGCCGCCAATAAAGGACCTTGAGTGGCATATTGGTGTCGATATTTTTTCTGGCGAACGACAGGGAGCCTGTAATTTCGGAGAACCAATCCATCGGCCGGGTCCTATACATTAATCTCAAAGGGGAGTCTTGGGGGTGTTTTATAAAGCTTGACTGAGGTCTAGGGAGAAAATTGAACGTCTTGAATTGCTGGCTCGCTATCGCTCGATAAGAAAAAGAAAACCTCTGAATGGGGTCAAACAAGAAAAACAAAGTGAAAACTCCTTGATCGCCTCAGTACCCAGAGAAATAAAGTTATCTACTGACAAAAGTGTTTTCAATATCAACACTAAATATCTTATACTTGGTGAATATTTATGTGATAGATAGTTGTGATTTATTATGTTATCGAATTTACCATTACCATAATGTGTTTTATGTAGCCATGCCATTTACTTAAATTTAATTAATTAACGTTATTCCTGGATCTCTTAAAAAATTGCTTCATTTAATGGTCTCAGCCTTGTGCATATAATATTATGTAATTTATCACTTAAATCTGATCTTGGCTAATAAACACTTCGACTTTGACTTTACATCGTAATAAAATGTGGGCATTAGTCACATGTGTCACTTTTAATGTTACTCAAGTTTTGAGTGACGTTTAAACAATCGATACCTAAACGGTATGAAGTCTTAAAATTGCCAAATTAAGGTGGCATGTCTGAACATTTCAAACTAATGAGGGTGGAGCGAATACAAAATAAAATAAAATACAGGTATATAAATATATAGATATATACAGCTCCCTTTAAAGTGCGTAAAGTAAGAATCCAGCCAGCCAATAAAAAAGTGCTGCAATAGACCGTCTCTTTGAACCAGCTGTGTTTGACATTCCTGATGTTTCCCACAACTCTGCCACACCCTCCCTCTCAGCCAATCACTGGTCCCCGTTGTCGGAGCAAGCAAACACTAGACCAGCCGCGCACACCTATTCATCTTTCACCTCGCTCCACAGGCCGTTTCTCCAAGTTGCAATAGGTCTATGACATCAGTGCAGTCCTTATACTCCTGTAAGCTACTACAAGATCTTTGCAACCATCTCCCAGGAACATATTACGAAGAGATAAGCCCGGAGGAGAGAGAAAGAACTGTTCGAGTTGCGTGGCTGGAGGAAGCACTGCCCGGGCGGCCGGCTCGACCAATCACATCACGGCAGATCGTGAGGCAGGGCTATATAAGGAGAGGGGTGGGGCTGCATACATCACTCACGTCACAGACTCCACTGGGTTCACCTGCCAGCAACTCTCTACCTCTCCCTCACCTGAACAGTGATGGGAGCTTGGCCAAACCCGCTCCAGCCTACCAGCTTGCTTACCACCAGCCAATAAAGTCCACCTCTATCCTACTACAGCTAACGTCTACTGACCAGATACACTACAAGTATCCTGGTGCTTGTCGTCACATTGCTAGCTTACACACTTACAACCAAGCAATTCAAGAGGGGCGACAAGTAGTAGATGGGACTGAAGACTTCCACAAGACATATTAGCCGGCCTTGAGGTGGTGAAGATTGTTCCAGAGATACCCAAGACTTTTTACAGGACCCTTATGGGCCCGAAATAGATTCATTGAAAGAGAGAAAAATGCTTGACAAACCCAGTGGTTCCAACCACTAAATAAATTGATGTGTTCGTATAGAACAAAATAAAGAGAAAGAGATGTGACTAATGAAATAAATAAAAATATGAAGTGTTGAGAGAATATAGCTGTTATTGATAGAAAAGGCTCCATGCCACTTAGCTATACACAGTATAGGATCTTCTAGGTTAGTAGATAGGGGAAGAAGTCAATAAGAGATTATAAGTTAGGAGCAACTATAGGAATGACGTGGGGATAAATAATAGTTGCAAATAGATTAGATCTAGCTTGAGAAATAGTGAGGACGGACACTAGTCCATATGAACCAAGAATACTTTTTGTTATAAAGGAAACATTGTCATTCGTAGCATTTAAGAATAATAATCCGTCGGTATAGTAATAAGATTTGTGATCATGATATAAGTAACAATTCGAGTCGACTGTTGTGAGGAAATATTGTACTCCTGAGATAAGTAGTTAGGGAGTTGATAAATATAGTAATAATGTAATCATGATATATATATAGTAATTAAGTGTGGAATATTTTAATGGTAATATAGGTGTTTATGAAATATTGATTATATCGGACCATGTATTGAGATAGTTTATTTGAATAAGTGGTGTCAGTATTATTGAGTTTATATATTTGTCAAATAGGAAATCAGAGTGGAGACACTCCAGAATAGAGTTTTATTAACGTAAGTGCCTACGGGTACAGATCTACTTGTTATCAAAGATAAGTGATATATATATGTAATTGTGTTAAGTATAGGGAAATAGAGATCAAATTTATTAAAGCTTTGGTCTTATGATTAGACATATTGAGGCCCAGTAAAGTTTGACATATTATTTTGGAGACTAGTGATGTGCTTTAAGATCGAAGACGGAGTGAGTCAATGCCTGAATAGCGGGTATCCAGATAGATGGTAACGGGAACTTAACAGTTCCAATGTGCAATCTATTGTGGGTCGACAATAATATTCAATCTGTGTGTTGAACTCATTTCGGCCCGAACAGAGAATCAATTGCTAGGGGAACCTAAGCTACTAGGGAGTTTGTTAAATAAAGATATGAACTTCCGAACAACTGTCAAATTATTCCCACCTTAGCAGTATACTTAAAATTATAAAATAAGTACTACAGTGCGGTTAATTATATTGGGTGAGCAGCCTTTTGTGTGTCCCCCACTGATGATCAATAAGGTAACTCAAAGTGACTCAAGGGTCCTCTTCACTATCCTCATCCTCCCACCCTTCTTCCTCTCACTCTCAAGCGCCATGTGTCATATTACTCGTACCTTGACATTTGCTGTGGCCTTCTTTTGCTTCTTCATCTCTTCTTCTTTTCTTTTCTACTTCTTCTTCTTCTTCTTCTGCTGCTTATTCTTCCTTTTTTCGTCATCTTCTTCTTCTGCCTTCTTCTTCTTCTTCTTCTTCTTCTTCTTCTTCTTCTTCTTCTTCTTCTTCTTCTTCTTCTTCTTCTTCTTCTTCTTCTTCTTCTTTCTTCTTCCTTCTTCGTCTCCTTCTTCTTTTCTTCTTTTTCTTCTTCTCTTTTTCTTCTTCTTCTTCTTCTTCTTTTCTTCTTCTCCCTTCTTCTTCTTCTTCTTCTTCTTCTCTTCCATCCCTTTCTTCTTCTTCTTCTTCTTCTTCTCTTCTTCTTTTCTTCTTCTTCTTCTTCTTCTTCTTCTTCTTCTTCTTCTTCTTCTTCTTCTTCTGTTTATTTTCTTCATTGGGGTTTACTACAAGGAATTTTGCATATGAACATGAGAACACTATATTATCCTTATAAAAAAAGCATAGTGAGGCCCATCATAAACATGGAGTACAATTTTGGTCTCCTTGTCTAAACAAAGACATTGAGAGACTGGAGTCGGTACAGCATAGATCTAAGAAGTTAATATCATGACTGAGAAATGTATCATATCACAAAAGAATAAAAACAAATATCTTTGTTCTCACTGTCTTAGGAATAGAAGATTGAGAGATCTGTTAAATAAATGATTCAAGGCATTAATGGGCTTTGACAACGTTGATGATAAGTCACTGTTCACAATCAATGATTAATAGTTCATGTACTCGAGGACACGGGATGAACTAATAAACTAGGAGGGCCAATCTCGATGTCACAAAGATTTGTTTTCACCTACAGTGTAGACAACGAGTGGAACAAATTGCCGGGGGAAGTGGTGCAATGTAATACAATCGACACATTCAAAGGGAATCTAGACATTCATTTCAAGGAGGTTAGGGTATTGTAAGATAAATTAAATAATATTCAACATACACTTTATAGAAAGTATGGTAAGAAACAGTATAACACATTATTTTCCAAATTAGATCTTTACTAAAAATTTCCAGGAAGAATTTTTCTCATTCCACTGGGGGCCTTTTTTCCAGTTGTATGTGATGCCGACTCTTGGTCGGTGGGAGTGGTGGGAGGGGAGAGAGTCTTCTGCTTTGCTATCCTTGCCTTACACTTAGTAGCAAATGTTTTTAGAATTAAGTCCGGACTGCCTAGTAGGGTCTGCCAGGTCTGTGCAGTCTATGTATCCATGTAACTCCATGTAACTCTTTTTTGTTGTTGTTGTTGTTCTTCTTCTTCTTCTTCTTCTTCTCGTCGTTTTGTACTTGTTCGTCTTCTTCCATTATTAGTCTTATTTTCGTCTTATTTTTCTTTGTCTATTATCGTCCTTATCTTCTTTGTCTTCTTCTTCTTCTTCCTTTGGCGTCATTGTGTTCTTGAATGGCCTTCAGTCCAGCTTGTCTATACACCTCGAGAATACCGCATCGATCAACACTCTAACAGGTTATGGGTGTGAATAGGGTGTATCGACTCTCCATAATACTCTATCCATTTTAAGGTATATTGGTGGTAATATACCCATCTTAAGGGTGTAGGCTAGTACTCGCTTTTCATGGACCCACTTCTCCCTCATGTTTAGCATATTTTAGCTTTGAGGTTTTAAGATTTGCATGCCATTAGTTTGGCGATTTTAAGACCTTTCGCCCCATTTCTTTGTCAATATTAAGACCTATTCTACCATTTAGGTGTCATTTTTTTCTTGGCGAGCGAAAGCGAGCCTGTAATTTTGGAGGGAATCGGCTTTCGGCCAGGATATTTTTCGACCAAAAAATTTACAAATTTATCTTTAAGGGGTGTTTTTTTAAATCTTGATGGAAGTTTAGTGCGGAAACTCAAAAATATGTAAATACATGAAAACATAGACCGAAAACCAAGCACTATCCCTTTAAGCCAACTAGGAAGGTATATACTGTAACTATCAATATACCCAACAATCAATACTTCAACTGATAATAGGCATGAATAGGTTATATTGACTGTCCATAATAATCTACCCATTTAAACGAATATTGGTGGTAAAAATACCCATCTTAAGCCAGTTAGAAAGGTATATCACTATCAATATACCCAATTATCAATAGTTTAACTGATAATAGGAATGAATAGGGCATATCGACTGTCCTTAATAATCTACCCATTTTAAATTATGTTGATGGTAATAAACTATGTACAGGCTAGTTAGAAAGGTATATCACTATCAATATACCCAACAATCAATACTTCAACTGATAATAGGCATGAATAGGGTAAATCAATTGTCCATAATAATCTACCCATTTTAAAGTATGTTGATGGTGATAAACCATGTACAGGCTAGTTAGAATGGTATATCACTATCAATATACCCAATAATCAATACTTCAACTGATAATAGGCATGAATAGGGTATATCGATTGTCCTTAATAATATACCTATTTAACCCCTTCAGCACCATGACGGCTTTTTACCGCTAGCTAAAATTAGATGATTGTATGCAGTTTAACACCTTATTGGCGGGCTAGGCGGTCTATTTGACAGTAGCGCCCAGCAGTTTTTTTTACCCTAAATAGGGTTGTTTACGTGATCATTTTCATGCCTAAATAAGACCCAGAGCGTAAAACAAGTATCTATCCCTGAAAGGGCGTAAACAGAGCTTTCCAATGACACCCAAACCATCCTTGTACGACCACTGGTTCTCTTGCAACGATCGTGCAACATGAGTGCTTAAACCCTGTAATTAGGTAACTTCCCTACATAATTCCCTGTGTAGTGAGTGAGAAGAGGGGGAGGAAGTTAAAATACAGTTCAGTTGGTCCACCGTGGTGGTGGGGGACGGTCATATACAGTAGTTGATACACTCCTCACACTGCTCAGCTCTCTCTCTCAGCAACATTACGTGGTGAAAATGGCGCTCGACATAAGTTGTGAACCGCCACATAGTCCGTATTTATTTCACACGACATAAGTTGCGCGCCGCCAATTAAGGGTTACGGGGGAAGGGTATATTTTTTGGTCGATTATTTCATATATTTATTATTATTTTAGTTTTCTCCCTAGACCTTCATCAAACTTAAACAAATATCCATTAGATCCCCCTCTAGATAAATTTGTACATTTTTCGGTAGAAAAATGTCCCGGGCCAAAGGCCGATTCTTCCAAAATTACAGGCTCATTATCGTTCGCCAGGAATATACTCGACACCTAAATAGCACGAAAAGTCTACATATTGACAAAGAAATGGGGTGAAAGGGCTTAAAATCAACAAACTAATGAGGGCAAACATCTTAAATTCTGAAAAGTAATTGGGCTAAACATGAGGGAGAAGAACGTCTAGAAAAACGACCTATCTCCCCTTAACCTCTGAAGTGCGCATGGGGGTAATTGGAAACGTCCCCCTGTGGTGACGTATTTGAGGTGTTTCCGTCACTAAAATATTCATTGTGCCATTAATAGCATTAATACTTATCCATATGCACCTATTATGGGTTGATTATAAAGGTATTAACCTGAAACAACAATAAAACGAGTGAAAACAGCGTTTGGATGGTCAAAATCGGAGATATAGCCCGCGAGTTGTATAATGTATGGGTGAGGCAATCTGCTTTCCCGCCAATTTCCCCCAAGGCCACTGAGACACAGTCGATCGATACTCTCTCTCTCTCTCTTGCACTCGCTTGCTATCAGTGATGACCACACCCTCCAATCGGATTTCTAATGTTAGCACGAAAATAGACCTCAGAATAAGGGAATAACAGGGAAAATAGGTGATAACTGAAGGAGAGGAGGAAAGTGGGGAAGGAGGGGAGGTAGAGGACTGAGATTTTGCATGGCTCAGGGGCCAAAAAAAATAAAATAAATAAAAAAATTTTTTTTTTTTTTTTTTTTTTTTTTAGATGTCAAAAGTTGATTTTTTTTTTCTCTGACTCTTAAGAGTCTCCCCGCAGTGCGCCGGGGGAACTCTTAAGAGTCTCCCCGCAGCTCCCGGGTTAAGAAGGAGCTATGTTACTAAGAAGGTTCATTAAGAGCATAGTTACCCATTTGAGTCTTATAGGTCGATTACAAAGTCAAGAAAACCGTCTAATGGTAACCAGAATATGATGAAAATTACGTCCTGGTGGTGAAGGGGTTAACAGTATATTGGTGGTAATAAACCCATCAAAGGCCAGTTAGCAAGACATATAACTCAACACTAACAGAATATGCGTATGGATAGGATGTCTCAAGTGTCCATAATAATCTACCCATTTAAAGGTAAACTGGTGTACCTTATATTTGTTTGTGTGTGTGTATAGTTTACATCCATTAGTTATGTAAACAGATAGGTCACTTTACGTGTACTGGTATATATTAATAATACATTATAAAGGGTTCATTTCAAGTTTGTCCTAGTTTGCCTTCTATATAATTATTTTAAGGATAAATGCTCGAGATAGTTAGTACGGTGCTTTTTAAGGGGATATTGTTTTTATACAGTATATGTTTCTTCATTTATATACCGGTAAATATATATGTTGTTTAGGTTCCTCCCTACCTCCACCAAGCTTAAGAAATACCACCCAAAAGCCCCTTTGAGATATATTTGAACATATTTTTCGGTAGCAGACATGCCCGACCGAAGGCCGATTCCTCCTAAATTGCTGGCTCGCAACGTGAGCCAGGATAAAACTAATGAGGCGAAATTCTTAAAATCGGAGAACTAATGGTACTAGACATGAGGAAGAAGGGGTCCAGAAAGTCCCCCCCCCCGCTCCCCCTACCCAACCCACACACACACTTCAAGAGTTAGCGCTCAAGAACAAGTTATTTTTGTTTTCTGTCTATGATTGTGTATTGTAAAAATTACTCTGGCTTAATTAAATTTTTTCAATTTAATTTTCAATATCTAATATGATAAATAGGTTAATCAATATCAATATAACCAATGATCTTTCAGGCCTTTTCATACCTTTTATTTTGTTTACAATGCATAAGATAGCTCCAGGGCCCTTCATGTGCTTCAGGCATGCCAGCGTCACACGGGGACATCGTAATATTGTCTGGTTTCCTGCTATTATTAGACGATTACGAAGTGCATATGGCAGTCAGAGGGTTAATTGTGACACCCATTACCCTTGAATTTCCCACAGAGTCTTCCTAAGCTGTATAAAGTCGTATAATGATAGCCAGAATAAACTGGCTAGAATAAACTAGAATAAAGACGCTTCACAGTCCTGAGGAGGTCAAATTGTTAACGCTGCCAGACTGGGATACACTTATTGTTAAAGAGACAATGAATAGAGGAAGGAAAAACAAAGACAACACAAAAAAGGTCCATGTGCCTAAAGGCATCCTCATAAAATGTTTGTAACAATTTGATTTAAACTTGTGTAGGTTGTAAATTTGTGGAAAGCAATTCCAAGGAAGTGAATTGCAGATAGTAGAAGTTCTGTGAATAAATGAATTTTGATAAGCGTTAAACCGGTATCACACAAGCACTTTTTCACTCAACACTTATACTCAACACTGGTCTGGCAGCTTATGAGGTCTAGTTTCTGATACCGTTGCAAAAATATTCAGAAATGTTGCCAGAAAAAATGTTGATCATCGAATGTTGACTAGAAAAGCTCTCAAATTATACCCGCTTTAGTTTTACATTGTGGAGGAGGAGAGTGTTAACCCATTCAGTAAAAGGTCCGTCCCCTTTATCATGTTCTGCCAACTATTAGACGATTTCATTCAGCTTAGGAAGGACCTATAGCAATAATAAGGCCTCACTAGTGGGTTAGTGAGGTTATTGGCCTAATTATAATTGATAGTGTATAATAATACGCAATATAGATAATTAAACTCACTATCAATATATCCGATGTTTGATTATAACTTATTCATACCTTTTTAACCCCTTTTGTACGGGTTCGTCTTAGCCACTGTACGGTCGCGCTAATGAGTCCAGTCCCAGCTGTCATTACGTTTGGCTCGCTCTATGTTGTATTAATGTCTGTCATATGTTGAATAGGGTGGGTAAGTATAGGAACATGTTTGTATGTGTCACTCAATAGGAAGAAATCATATGTAAATATTGCCGATACCAATTATTGATCAACCCATACTTGGTACCCAGACACCACTTATTAGCGCGACTGTACAAGCATACAGTATATTACACAAACCCCTCAAGACAATACGATCACTTTCATCGGATACCAAATCCTGACCAAACTCGTCAATAATACAGCTTATCTGACGCTTGCTTGACCCCTCCAGCACGATCACGTCTATTTACCTTGGATTCAGGCAAGCATTACACGATACTATGCAGTTGTTGAAGGACCTGTGTTATTCAGAGGGCTTAATGAGATTGTATGTACCCCTTTGAGTACCAGAGATTGTTACTAAGTTCAAGCAAATCATCTAATGAAAACCAGAGTAAGACAGCAAATACGTAATTATGCTGAAGGGGTCACTAGGATAATTGTGTTCATGTGTTTATGTATAAATATATTTATTTAGTTAATAATTTATTTACTTATTTTATTATATTCTATATATTTTATGTTATATACTTGTTTGGTTAGACCTCCATCAAGCTTAAGGAAATACCTCCAAGACCCACTTTCGAAATAAACTATAAGCCCGGCCAAAGGCCAGTTCTTCCTAATTTGCAGGTTTGCTATCGCTCCCCAGGAAAATCATCAACACCTAAATGGCATTAAATGTCTTACAATCGTCAAACTAATGGGGCGAACGTCTAAACAATTCAAACTAAGGGGGCTAAATATGTGGGAGAAGGGAGTCCAGAAAAAACACCCAATTAACATGTAATTTTCTACCTCAGAGGAGTAGGATTGATGTTATTCTTGGTGGGGGGTAGTTAAAGGAGGATTGATGATATTCTTGGGGGGGGGGGGGTAGTTAAAGAAGGGTTGATGTTATTCTTCGTGGGGGGGAGTTAAAGTAGGATTGATGTTATTCTTGGTGGGGGGGGGGGGGGGGTAGTTAAAGGAGGATTGATGTTATTCTTGGTGGGGGGTAGTTAAAGTAGGATTGATGTTATTCTTGGTGGGGGGTAGTTAAAGGAGGAAATAAAAGGTTATTCGTTGTATTGTATCACTATTTGGGTTGTGTGTGTGTTCTAAAAAACAAACCCATTATATAATGATAGCACTAATGCCTTGAAGGTGGTAGGGAACAAAGAAAACAGGAGGAAGTAAGTGAATTGAAGTAAGGAAGAAAGGCGTCGGGGGTTAACCTAACCTCCATGGGCATCAATACCTATTGTGATCACTCCTCGTCATGCACAAATATTGTTTTCACTCCCCCCTTACTCACCCCAAGCCAGCATCCAGAAGCATATTCATACTCAAATCACGGATGACTCCGTCCAGTACACCTGTTCGGGCTGTAACACAACACCGCACACTATCAAACACATTATAGAAGACTGGATAACACATAAACACTTACGCCAACAACACAACACAACACACACTCCTTGAGAACTTTGTGAAAAAACCTTGTCTCGTCCGTGGCCTTCCTTAGGATCTCATACCTGTTCGGCCAAGCAGTTTATGGAACGACTTTTACTACTCTAATGTTTTAAATATTCTTCTTCCTCAGGGGGAGTGGGGCGTGTGTTGGTCTGAGCGAGGGTGTGGTCTGGGTAGTGAGGAGAGGGACAGTTTGGTGTGGTGACTCAGCAGGGAGCCCTCTACCACCCACACTATGTCCACAGCATGACAGGCCGCCCAACTCACGATCATGTTACTCTACATGCTCGGGTAAGTTCAAACTCTTAACCCCTTTTATACCTGTGATGTACTGTTCAATGTATTCTGGTAACTATTACACAATTTTGTTCAGCTCAGGAAGGACGTCTACCCATTAAAAGGCTACAGAGTATCCCAAGTTTAACCTATTGTATCCCCTCTAAAGGAGAGGGATATGGAACAAATTTAAGTACCAGTAGCTTAAAATGAAAAACGGTATACTTTATGCAAGAAAACACCAAACATTCCTCCGTAACACTCATCATATTCCTGTGACAACGAGTATGCAAAAGGTATGAAAACGAAACACAAAATAATTGGGTATATTGACTGTGGTTTACCTCTCTATTCTTATTTATATGGGTTTATTACTACAGACTGTTTTATAAGGGCATAGTTTTCTGGGCACTTTAATTTCCCTTTTCATACCCATAAATGTATGGATTGTTTTCAGCCAAATATTATGGGTATGAACATTGCAATTTAAGCCGGTATCACACGAGAGCTTTTATTTGTATTGTTGTTTTATTGTTTTTTATATTCCAACTACTAGTACCCTCTCGGGCATAAGCTGAGAGCCTGTACATTCCACCGCTCAACACGGTGAAGCCCGTGAGGTCTTGTTCCAGCCTAGGGAGTGAGACATGTGAAGCATCCATCATGGCTCGAAGCAGCTCCATCTCTGAAGCGGCCGGTTGCTTCGCTCAAGTGCTTCACCGTCTCACCCTCCAGACTCAGACCCTCACTCTCAGAAAACGCCACCTATTGAGCAGTGAACTAGTGTTATAGTCAACATACGATGATCAACATGTGTTTGGCAATATTTCTGGAATATTTTGCACTGTTATCCAAAACTATACTGATGGTAGATGAATTTGGGTAACAGAAATGTATATAATGTTTACCTCAGAAGCTGCCAGACCAGTGTTGAGGATAAATGTTGAGTGAAAAAGCGCTCGTGTGATACCGGCTTTATAGTGTTAACCGCTTCGATACCGGTGGCAGCCTTTTTAACTTGATTCAGGTTACTATTAGACGATGTTTTCAGTTTAAAATAGACCTCCAGCAATGAACAGCCTTCGAACTATCTCACTTAACCCTTTCATCCACCAAAGATTCTTCGTAAACTGCACCAAGTCGTCTAAATATAGCTATAATATAATTATGAGTATGTCGCCGGTATAGGAGGGGTTAGTAACCAAGATACATCGGTAGTGAAAATCCCACTCAATACAAGGATACAAAGCTAAATCTCTATCAATATACCCAATGACTATATATACCTTTTCTATAGCCGTTATGTACATGGAGTGTAATAATGTCTTTTAATATTATTGTATCTGCCGTAAGAAGATATAATTCAGATAAACAAAAGCCTCTTGTAGCTAACGCTTTCGGTAAAGGAAGTTCTATTAGTAAGAATATGCTCAGGCGGGCATTTTTCCGCTATTTCCACTTAATATACATCGCTCTAGCACCATGTTCGTAAACCTGATTTAATTAAACCGAGCTGCAATGAAAAGATTGAGTTAAATTCGCCCCATAAAAGTCTTCATTCATTCATTCTGAGCCTCGCAACTATTAAGCGAGAAATCCTTTGTTCTGGTTTCGCTCGCGGCCACTTACCAAGCATATCATTACCTTCTCTCCCTTCCTCCATCGTATTGTACAGTCGCGCTAATATTCATGGCTCAGATGTCATTACGTTTGGCTGGCTCTGTGCTGTATTAATGTCTGTCAGATGTTGAATAGGGTAGGTAAGTGTAGGAACATGTTTGTATATTTCACTCGACATGACGAAATGAAGCTTAATAATGCTGATACCAATTATTGGTCAAAACATACTTGGTGCCGGGAGACATCACTTATTAGCGCGATTGTACAGTCGCGCTAATAAGTGATGCCGAGGCACCAAGTATGTTTTTCATTTCCAGTGCAATGTGACAGACATTAATACAGCACAGACCAAGCCAAACGTAATGACAGCTGGGATATGACTTATCAGTGCGACTGTACATATTGCAATATCTCAATGAAATAATCCGTAAGTTCCTCAAGCTTTGGGTGTGTAGAGGACATTATCCCGTTCAGTACCAGGGACGTCCGTTTAACTTTACTCCGGCTACCAATACTCGATTTTTTCAGTTTCAGAAGGACCTCTAGCAATAATAACGCTCCAAAATATCTAAACCAACCCTTTTAACTGTCACACATCCTTCCTAAGCTGCATAATATCGTCAACATATAGGCTAGAATGACATATAGCACACGTCGCTGGTACTCAAACGGTTAAGAGATGACCTTGTAACATGAAATGAAAAATGCCTTGTATATAAAGTTGTCACAAAATAGTGTAGAAGCGAGCCCTGTTTTGGGTTGTATGTTCAGCTTTACAAAAACATCTCTTATTTGGACACCCGCCCTCTCACAATCAATTATTTGGACCACACGCCCTCTCACCAAATCAAATATTTGGACACACGCCCTCTCACCAATCATTATTATTTGGACCCATTCCCTCTCACAATCAATTATTATGACAGCACGCCCTCTCACAATCAATTATTTGGACACACGCCCTCTCACAATCAATTACTTGGACACACTGACCTCTCACAATCAATTATTTGGACACACGCCCTCGTCCACAATCCAATTATTTGGACACACGCCCTCTCACAATCATTATTATTTGGACACACGCCCTCTCCACAATCATTATTTGGACACACGCCCTCTCACAATCAAATTATTTGGACAGCACGCCCTCTACACAATCAATTCGTATACCGGCGACGTCTTGTTAATTTTATTCGAGTCATATTTAGACGACTTTGTGCAGTTTAAATAATTATCTGTGGAAGTAAAAAGGGTTAAGTGAAATAGGTCGAAGCCTGATAATAGCTGTGAGGCTCTTTATAAACTAGATATAATCCTATACATATTAGTCAGAATAAAGTTGTAAAGGACATTGCGATTAAACACATGTTAACCCAGTCACGTACCGGCGAACGTTCTAGTGTAAAGAACATTGACGGTTAACACATGGTGTAACCCAGTCAGTACCGGCGACGTCTAGTGTAAAGAACATTGGCGGGTAAAACACATGTTAACCCTGTCAGTACCGGCGACGTGATAAGTATTAAAGAACATTGCGATCAACACATGTTAACCCAGTCAGTACCGGCGACGTCTAAGTGTAAAAGAACAGTGCGGTTAACACATGTTTTAACCCTGTCAGTACCCGGCGACGTCTAGTGTAAAGAAACATTGCGGTAACACATGTTAACCCCGTCAGTTACCGGCGACGTCTAGTTTCAAGAACATTGCGGTTAACACATGTTAACCCAGTCAGTACCGGCGACGTCCTAGTTTAAAGGAAACATTGCGGTAACAACATGGTTAACCCCTAGTCAGTACCGGCGACGTCCCTTGTTAATTTTATTCTAGCTACATTTAGACAATTTTATAAAGCTTCAGGAAGGAAATACTGGTCACTAAAAAGGATTAATTGACGTAGTCTGTTAGCCTTTTAAGGGGGTAGTGCTTGGGTGTTGGTCTATATATAGGATATATTAATATATGTTTTATTTCTCCTCGCTAGACCTTCATCAAGCTTAGCAAAAACGCCCCCTCCCCCTTTCAAGATAAAATTTGTACATGTTTCGGGTTGAAAAATGTCCGCTGGGGTGGGAGGGGCCCCGGCTCCTTCTCTAAATTAGCGGCTCGCATAGAGTTTTCGCCAGGGAAAATATCGACACCTAAAGGGCACGAAAGGTCTTAATATTGACAAATAAAAAACATAACTGAGGGGGAAGACGAAAGGTCTCAAAATCTCCAAACTAAACGGAACGAACATCTTAAAACCTCAAAAATAATATGCTAAACATGAGGGAGACGGGGCTCCACAAAAAGAGAGTGCTACCCCCTTAATGGGTGGATATCCTTTCAAAAACTAATCCAAAAATCATCTACTAGTTGCCAAATTACGTCAGGTACAGGATGAAGGTAATTGATGGGAAAAATATCTTTACAACGGCACCTCGTAGCTTGCTTTCTACTTTTGCCTATTATCAGAAGGACGTGTAGAGAGTGGAGAAGTTGAAGAGAAATAAAGCTGTTGGAGTGGATTTGTTCTGTGTTGTTTAGTTTGTATACAGACATGGGAAGGAAAACACCGGTACTGTAAGGGTTACCATTGTTCATGGAAGTACCTGGCAACAAGCA